>VNJN01000459.1:0-14114 GCA_008042485.1 Drosophila mayri | reverse complement strand
GAGAAGAAGGGGGGGGGGGGGAATCGGAAGTCTACTAGGCGGGTTCGTAAGCCTAGTGGGCGAGTGGTCGAGGGGACTCGAAAGTCGTCCGAGAGAGTTCGCGATGGACCCGAAAGTCTGCGGTGGGCGGAGGAGAGAGAGAGGGGTGGACTCGGAAGTCTTCCCGTACAGAATTCTCGATGAACTCGTAAGTCTGCAGTAAGCGGGAGAGAGCGGGTGGACTTGAAAGTCTGCCAGGAGAGAATTCGCGAGGGACTCGTAAGTCTGCAGTAAGCGGGAGAGAGCGGGTGGACTTGAAAGTCTGCCAGGAGAGAATTCGCGATTGACTCGTAAGTCTGCAGTAAGCGGGAGAGAGCGGGTGGACTCGAAAGTCTGCCAGGAGAGAATTCACGATGGACTCGAAAGTCGGCGGGTGGCGAGAGAAAGAGAGATGGACTCGAAAGTCTGCGGTGGCGAGAGAGAGGTGGACTCGAAAGTCTGCGGTGGCGAGAGAGAGGGGGGGCTCGAAAGTCGCCAGAGCGAGAGAGACTCGACTTCGTGATGGACTCGAACGTCTGCGGGTGGCGAGAGGGCGGTGGACTCGAAAGTCGGCAGAGAGAGGGCGGTGGACTCGAAAGTCGGCACAGAGAGAATTCGCGATGGGCTCGAAAGCTTGCGGGTTGTGAAAGAGCGGGGCGGTTGACTCGTAAGTCGACAGAGAGAGGGCGGTGGACTCGAAAGTCGGCAAAGGGTTTTTCCGGCAAGTCGCGATTCGAAAATCTTCCCACAATTTATTGCAACCCAAATCCCCAAGATTCGGGTTGCCCAAAAAGTGACTTTGGCTGCTGACTACTGGAAAGCTTACCGCTTCCGATCGCTGTCGGCTGCTAAGTTATTTCTGACGCCTGGCAGCCCGCCTTATATAGGGCCTGGCGGGTTCCAGTGTGACCGCCGCGATCAGCTGCTTCCTCTCCCATCTTTGTCCAGTGTGCCCCGAGCCTTCAGTGTGGCCCTCTTTTGGCGCGCGCGCGCATTTCAGTTTGACTTTTTTCCCCCTTCCTTTATTCGTTCCCTTTCTCGTTTCCCAATTCCGTTATTTATTTTATTATTATTGTCCGTTTTCAGTTTCCTTTATTTTCAGTTCTTTCTTGTTTCTTTACATTTCATTTCCTTTAGGTTATTTTTTTGTGCGCGGCACGCGTCACAGATCTTTGGAGCAAACATTGTTGTCGCTCCCAAGTCCCATTTAATTCCTGACTTATGGATATATGTTTAAAACTGAGGAAGTCTAATTCTTATAGCTGCGTTGTCAACAGCGGCAGCGGAGAGACATATATATGATATTCTTAAATACATAGCTCTGCTCGCTTATGCTGTGCGTGGAGGTATATACACATATATACATTGGTCCGCTCGAGTTGCAATTATGCTGACACTTGCATTCTTAGTGTGCCGGCCTATGTATAAGTGGTTGATTCATATTTCGTAGTATTGAGGTTTATGACCGGCAATTGTTTTGCGTAAACACTGCAACAAAGTGTTACAGTGTGGACCCGTTAAGTACTCTTGGTACGATAGGTATTCAATATATGTGCATACTACAGAAGTTTTGACCAATAAAATTCAGTTATTAGAGTGTTTAGCCTCTGATAGTCAGCCTTTCGAAAACAGCGGACTCTGTTTAATCTACTACCAGATGTTGTTTGAAGTTCAAACTTTGAACTTTTTAAACTACTACCAGATTTCATTGCTAAAACTGTCCCAGTGTCGGAAGTCACATCTGCAGTAGGATGATGCTTCGACGCGCAACTTACTCCTCTCTTGAAGTAGGGACAAATACTCGCTGCTCACCTTTTCCAGATATGTTTCTGCATCTGGGTCACCCGCTGCCATTTGCTGAGGCGACCTACGCGACGATGAGTGATGTCAGGCTCAGGAAACTTAGTGAAGCTGGAACCTTTAAGAAAATGAGCCGGAGTTAACACCTCAAGCCTTTCAATATTTTCTGAAATTGGACAGAGTGGACGAAAGTTAAGGATGGCCGAAATCTCATAAGCAAGCGTTTTTAATTCATCGATGGCTAAGTTGGATGCACCGACGACTCTGTAGAAGTGAAATTTGGCTGACTTCACTGCAGCCTCCTAAAAACCACCAAAGTGCGGGGCACGCGGAGTAATAAACCTCCAGTCAATTCCATCAGATGGAAGATATCGATGCTGTGTGCTACTCGCTTAAAAAGAGCTCCTTCACCTCGGCAAGTTCGCTCTTTGCACCGACAAAGTTTTTAGCATTGTCGCTTTAAATGGTACGCAGACTTCCTCTAAGGCTGATAAGTCTCCTCAGCACTGCGATGAAAGAATCCGTCGTTAGATCCTGAACCACTCCCAAATGAGCGATATAGCACTTGTGAGGTGCCTTATTTCTGGCCTCTGTCTTATGATTGAATGGCCCACAATAGTCCACTCCTGTGGTGTGAAAAGCTGGATTAGGCTGCACTCTATTTGCTGGCAGGCTACCCATGATGTGCTCCCAAGTCACAGGCTTTATACGAAAATATGGGAAGCTTTTGTTGATAACCCTGGCGACGAGTTTACGCCCTCCAATCGGCCAGTACCTTTGACGTAATGCGGAAAGCAAAGCCTGCGATCCGGCATGCAAATACTTCTCATGGTAATAAACGATGATCGCCTTGGTGACTGGATGATCCTTTGGCCACAGTATCGGATGCCTCGCATCGTAATCCAAGTTTGCATTCCGAAGTCTTCCACCAACGCGAAGCAACCTATCGGAGCCGAGCATCGGTCTAAGCAACACCAACTTGCTTATCTGTGGACACGGCTTGCCCTCGCTCAGAGATCCATATGCCTTCGCTAAGTTAACCTGTTGGATGCTCCTCAAAAGAAGCACAGTTCCAGCGTTGATCTCCTCCACCGAAAGACGACCTTTAATCGGCGCAGATTTGGCTCTGCAATTTGAAATGAACCGATAAATGTATGCAAATACGCGCTGCAACTTATCGAAAGTGTTGATGAATTTGCAGTTTAATGAACTGTCTATACAAACGGTCCCAAATAGTGCCACAGACCGGCGCTCTGGAAGATCCTTTACTGCGTCTATCAAGGACGGCTAATTCGACGAGCCCTGCAGAAGGAATGGTGTCCCGTTAGCCTAAAGGGAATGTTCCAATAGCTCTCTCGGTGTACATCTTCACGATACGATGTCTGCCGGATTCAAGTTTGTAGGAACGTGATGCCAAATCATGTTTCTCGTCATCTCCCAAATTTTCGCGATTCTGTTTGATACGAAAACGTTTAACTCCCTTGGAGGTTTCCGAATCCATGCCAACACAGTAGACGAGTCCGACCAACAAAGAAAGGTGCACTTTCTTGACGTTTACGATTATCTTAGCCAATAAAAGCGCTGCGAAAGTTCTAATCTTGGAATTGCTAAGACCTTCAATGGAGCTACCCTTGACTTGGCACAGAGCAGATGAACTTTCGATTTTCCATTGGTCTCCGATCGTAATCTCCGATCTGCGAACAATTTTTGCTCCAAAGGAAATGATTCCTCCTCATCGTAAAAAAACTGACGCATGGCTCTTATAGCCAAGAAGGCAGCTGGCTTGGTTCTATAAGTTACCGTGTTCAATTTAAAAACACTTAACTCTTCCGTGGAGTTCTCTCTTCAAACGATGCACAGCAAAAAGTCATTCGGGTATGAAACAAGCACACAACGGTACATCTTGCAGATGTCTCCACAAAGGGCAATGCCGATATCTTACATCCCGTGACTGCGCAAGAATATCGTCAGTCTTATCAGAGATCATGGAAGATTCTTCTATCCCAGAAATCGAGGTTTGCTATCTTCCATGATTCAATTTTAGTTGGCTTGCTAAGCGAGAGGTTATGAAGTTTAGCTGGGAGGCCCAATCTAAAATTGCCCGCCAAGTCATAAATGCTCCAATTCTATTCCCAACGTAGATAATAGCAGTTGGAAGCAACACGTAGTCGACCGGCAAACTATTTGAGGCTTTGGGTGGTGATCAAGATGTGAAGATGTATGCGAACATGACACTACTGCTGATGAAGTGGATGGTAATGGATGAGAGCTTGAGGATGGATCGAATGATGGAAATGAAAATGATATGGATGCTGCGGATGGGTCATGGTTCATGTGCAATAACGAATCATGTTACATGCGACAATATTTGCAGTGAGTATACTTGCATTGCTGCCATTTATGTCCCTTGTGGATACAGTTTAGGTGCAACTTCTTTGCTTCTCTATATCGAAGATTTGGACTCCAATTTAGAAATCGAGAACACTTTGGGAAATAATGATCAAATATTGTAGTTTTTCAATGTCGCTTAGCTCGTCATCATTTCCGATGACCATAGTGAAAGTCGCAAGAAAGTCCGGCCATTCAGAGTAGGGTCCATGAAAACGCAATTTCCAGGTTTGGCAACCGAGGCTTCCTAGATCGAAAAGAAAGATCCGCAGTATTATTTATGTCAATAGATGTTGAATTTGCTGCGGTTGAAGCCGGAAATTGCGACTTGCGATGAGCAGCCAAGCCTCGGCTTAGTTTCGCCTTCACATCCATGTAAACCTCGGCAGAATTACTCCGATGGTCGCTAGAGATCTCCGCAAAATCCAGCCTTTCCAACGATGTCTGCGCAGAATTAAATGCCTGGTTTAAGGAATTGATCCATTCCGCGGCAGCAAGTCAGCTTCGTCAAACTGACTAACCGCATCCGTGTTTAAATAAAATTTCATCGAGCTTATTTGCCGCGAAATAGATTGGGCTTTGATTCTGTAGTAGTCAACGTCACTTGTGGATTCATTCATTCCCGGACCGAGTTTTCCGTATCAGACATTTTTCAGTAACAAAAAAAAAAAATTAAATAAAATGTCCGACAGCGTTGAAGGCACAAACACCGTATACCTTTTACCGCGAAAATGTAGAGGTTAGCAAGCGTCGCCGAGATGCAACGGAACCTTTCACTTGGTTGTTGTTGTTCTTGTCGAAAATTGTAACTGGCAAACGAATGTATGTATGGCTATATGTATATATGTAATATGCTCTATTAACGAAGATTCAATGCGATTCACTTTGTTAAGAGTTATTTGTACATCACAGTTTTGTGTTTTTCACAGCACGAAATGCACAAAAGTCAAACGGCCGGCTGTGTGCTTTATATGCACATATGTATTTATGTATGTATGTTCGTGTGCTTGTTACCGAATGCCCGCAAACGACAGCGAAACAAAACATTTATTTAAACTATATTAAACAATGTTTATGGGGAAGACAACAAATATGCCACCCTTGTAATTCAATAAAATAATAACGCACGAATAGGTTATATTGTGTACAGCGTTTAATCGGAGCGGCAGACGGACTGTGCCCAAGCTCGGCTCACAGATCTTCATATAAACATATGCATGCTCAATGTAGCTGCTGAAACAAAAATGTAAGAAGTCGGAGGCCAATAACTATAGAGAAATCCCTAAGCTTTCGGCCATCCCTAAAATTTTTGAAAACATTATTACTCGACACTTGCAGCACCATTGTAGATCAGTAATTTCTCCATGCCATCATGGATTTGTTACGCGAAGATCAACAACTACTAACCTTCTGGAGCTCACTCCTTTATTATAAGGGGTTTCCAGAATAACCTTCAAACGGATATAATTTATACTGACTTCAGTAAAGCATCTAGTTCTGTTAATCATTTCCTTCTCCTCAGGAAACTCAACTTAATGGGATTTCCAATTGATCTTCTTAAGTGGATCTCTAGTTATCTGACAGGACAGGGACAGCAACAATGCTCTCTGGACGATTGTAGGTCAGAGTAGGAGGCAGGCTTCTCCGAAGTTTCCTGTAGAAAGAGAAGATGGGACTTGGGTCAAGTCCCCGCAAGACCGTGTTGAGGTGTTTGCTGGGAGCTTAGAGGACCGTTTCACTCCCTTCGCTACCTCCTCTGCGGCGAGGGTTGAGCGGGTCAATGCCTCGTTGGCAGTTCCTCATCAAATGGTCCCCCCTGTTGCTCCTATTCTGCCCACGGAAGTGAGAGACAGGATCAAGAAGCTGAAAAACCAGAAGGCGCCAGGTGCAGATGGCATTTCTAATAGAGTTGCTAAACTCCTTCCCAAGAGAGCACTTCTCATCTTGGCCTTTGTACTTAATGCAGCGTCCACAGTTGGTCACTTTCCTTCCTCCTGGAAGAATGCCAATGTGGTGATGATACACAAAAAAGGAAAGTCCTCCCATGACGTGTCTAGTTATAGGCCGATTAGTCTTCTGCCCACGTTTTCGAAGATTTTTCAGCGATGTATCCTTGACAGGATGCAGAGGATACCGGCGGTACGTGATACGATACCAAGGCATCAGTTTGGATTCAGGATAGGTCATGGTACCCCGGAGCAGCTCAATCGCGTGGTGGACTTCATTGTAGAGGGGTTCCAGAACAGGCAGTATGTGGTGGCGGTCTTTCTGGATATTCAGCAGGCCTTTTGATCGGCTGGCACCAGGGGCTTTTATCCAAGATCAAAGGGCTCCTCCCTACTCAGCTTTTTGAGGTTATCAAGAGCTACCTCTTAAATAGGACCTTTCAGGTTGTCCAGGATGGGGTTGTGTCGTCCATCAAGAGGATTCTTGCTGGCGTGACGCAAGGAAGCGTGCTTGGCCCAACGCTTTATAATTTGTCGGCTCATGATGCCCCGCTGCACCTGAGCTCTCTTAGCACTTGTGTTGCCACGTATGCGGATGACACTGCGGTGTTGGCTAGATCCAGCTGTGTTTACAGCGCCACTGACAAACTTCAAATTCTTTTGAAGAGGTTCGAGAACTGGGCTTGTAGATGGAATGTGGCCATCAACACTGATAAGTGTGCGGTGGTCACATTTTCTCTTAGGAGAGACGCGTGCTCAGGAGTCTTCCTTCATGGGCAATTTCTGCCGCAGCAACTGGAACACACCTATCTTGGATTAGTTCTTGATAAGAGGCTGACATTTGCTCGCATGTCAAACAGATTTGGGCGAAGCTGCAAAGTACGGCCAGTCGTATTAGTTGGTTAACAGGTCCAAAGTCTAAGCCAAGTCTGCGTTGTAAGACTCGACTGTATCAATCGCTCCTAGCCCCAATGTGGCGCTATGGGGTGGCTATATATATAAATCATCGGCTTAGACTAATCAGACACCCTAACCCCCTGGCTAGACGGATAACAAGGACACATACATCTAGATGGCAGAGACGTTTAACTATTCGGGAGCTGCCCTCCCGGCGCATTGTCTAATTTATAATTATGAAGTTCGTAACTGTCGCTTTAAATTGCTGACACAGTAGTATATATACGGCTGGATAGGTCAGGCAGCTTGCCTATTTGCTCAAATAAATATTAATAATAAAAAAAAAAAAAAAAAAAAAGTTATCTGACCTGGGTCCATTATTGTTTACATTATTTATTAATGATCTGCCCGAACTTTTGACAAATTCTAGAGCACTCATTTACGCGAACTTTGTCAAGCTTTGTGTGCAATACAAGGGCGTCGCCTATCAGTCCGATTAACAATAAGATCTTAATAGCTTCCAAACCTGGTGCCGCATAAACCCACTAAACTTAAATGGCTCTAAATTCAAGCTAATGACATTCTCTCGTGTCGTTCGCAAGCATGCAAGCATGCATGCTATCCGTCTGTGGAACAATCTAACAATTAAGAAGCATTTAAAATAATTGAAAAAGAAGAAAATGTGTTAATATTAAGTAATAGTTATAAGTCTATATAAGTAAATATGTTTTTTTATTTCATGTGACTAGTGCAATAATTATAAGTGCTGACTTGTTGCGCTAGGATAAGAACTTAAAAAAATTAAAATTAAATTAAATTAAATCGGTTCAAAAGAACTTTTTGTTTTCGCTTTACGCAGCTTAAGCTGGGATGCTGACCAGAGATAACTTAACCTTCTTAGCCAATCGTAGAACTATGCTAGGTATTGCCTTCATTCATAAACTTATTAACGGTGACGTGGAAAGTACTGAGTTGTTAGGTCAGATCAATTTCCACGTTCCGAGTAGAAATACTAGATCATAAATACCCTTCGTTTTGCGCCATTGTAGAACCTCCTATGAACAGCAAGAACACTTTAGAGTACTGTGTGCAAGTTATAACGACTTGTATTCGGTAATCGCACATGTTGATAGTCTTACTAAAGCATAGTATCCAGACAGTAAAACGTTTCGCAGCGGAACAAATGTTTTATCTTTTCAAGAGTGACCGCTGATTTTACTATTTGTTTGGCATTTTTGGCCGGCAAATGATGCGGTCATACATGCTTGTAGATTTAAGTTTCGTAAACCTTAGTCTACTATGTAATAATAATAATAATATATCAATATTTTACATTCCTATCATTACCTTATATTTGTTTTATAGTTAGTAAATCTAAAGCAAACTCCTGTGAGGTTTTTTGAAAATTTTACGGATTTACGGAACTGAAGAAGGTAGACAGAGGGGCAATCGAGGGTCGAGAACAGCCTGTTTTATTAAATTTTTTATTCTTTTTCGCAGCCCGCTCGAAATATACTAAAGAGTGCCCCACACTTTTCTAGTATATTTGTTTTCCTGTCAGGTTTTGAACTATTTGCCACTCGCTCTCTCTCACTGCTTGAAGACGGTTTTTTACTGTCTGGATACTATGCTTAAACTAAGAACCCTAATCCTTACTTACTTAGATCGCATGCACGCAAACACCCAGGCAGCTCGCCGGTAATTTATTTCCTCGTATCCTTTTATGTATTTTCCATCGCGTCTACTAATGCCTAACCCTAAGAGGCTCGTGCCTGGTTTCATAAGGGCCACTTGAGTGTACTGACCGTAGTGCATCAAGTCCAAAAATAAAAATCTATTTCCAAAATAAACGCTTCAGACGCCATTATATTCCGGATGTGATGGATGGTGTACTGCCGAATGAGAGCCAACATCTGTGCTTGCCAAATACCAAAAAAATTGCTTCTTGGGGCGCCTAGTTCTGGTCGGCCTCTAGAAATATAGACACAATATTTTTTTGTGCTATAATTTTTCTCCCCTGACCACTCACCTAAAGGGTTCGCCTATCCAGCTTGTTGCGGAACTGCATCTTCCTGGGCAACGCCGGGCTAGCTCAGATCCTCAGGGTGGGTTCGTCCCGATACCCACAGTCCGCACAATCGATACCGAAATATCGCACGTCTCATACACAAATTTACACATCTCTACAAAAATAAATGTAAACAAACAACAAAATATAAAATTAATGGGACGACAGCATTGATAATTGGTGGCTTCGATGGAATCGCCACGACGCACCCTCCCATCCTGTGGTGCCTCCGATGTATCAAGGGGCACCACCCATCTCCGGCGGACCGGTGTCTACTCCAGGCGGCCTGGCGAACGGCTCATCCCCCCCAGGTAAATACTCTATTCAGACTTCATGTTCATATTTTTAATACGTTATAATTATATCAGTTCGCTTATGTTTAACATTGCATGGTTTTGGTAGATAACTCGACCTGCCCGGCGAAACCAAACCCTAGCCCGAGATGCGCTCGCACCGAGACTGCGGCAGCGGAGAAGAAGCGGCTCTCCGCTAAATTACACGCGCCACAACCGGGCACCGATGACTCCTTTGTTCTACCTATTATCCCTACTGGAGCTCCAAAAGAAATAACAGGGGGTGAGTTTTTGCAATTCCAAATAACACAACTTCTTCTAAGCTGATTCTCTCATTTACAGCGCTCGTGTTGCACAAATCCCTGGCGCAAGTGGGAGACGCGGAGGACAAAAACGCAGTCGAACAAGTAAGTAATTTAGACACCAATGTGACGACGGTCACGATGTGGCCTCCGCCACGAAATGTAAATAAAATGTAAATATTAAGTATGTAAATAGTAAGTTAAGTTTCAGGTTAGGTAGGTAGGGATTAGTATGTGAATAGTAGGTTAAGATTAGGGTTAAAGTTAGGAGAGGTGTAAATATGAAGTACATACATACATAGGTTAAGATTAGGGAGGTAGGCGTTAGGGAAATCATAGGGCCGGGCCCACACCTCGGCCACACCGAGCCTGACGTCACGGGCAACATAACCCGCACCGTTGGCAACATCCTCCAGGAACGGGAGGAAACAATGATGAAATGGTTGAGACACGAGATCCGCCAATCAGCGATCGGCAGAGAAGGCCGGAGAGCGCGACCTGGGCAGAAACCCGCGGCGCAGGCGCCGACAAAGCAGTGATTGCGAAAACGGAATTTGCATGGGCCACCTGCCGCCCAGGAGAGAGAGTGGGACAGAAAGCTCACAGCCGCAAAGGAATGGGCAGAATTAGGCCACGCGACGGCTGAGAAGAAAAACAATGGATTACTCGTAATTAGACCAGCAGCGTAAGAAGTCGAAAAGTGAAGATCAGTGACAAATTATAAATTTAACTGGAAGGGACTCTGGGCCGCTGAGTTCATATCTCGGCCGTAGTGCATCCTTACAGTTTGGCGCCCGTAAACAGGGTCCTTACTAAGGTGGATTAAAGCCCCACCAGCCGAACGAGATTTTTGGCGGTGTATATGCACATATATATACAAATATATATGCACATGCAAAACGGCCAAAAACTGCCAGAAAATTCTATATCAGCGACGCACATGCAGCCGCCATAACGGCACCTTATTTTTTCGGGCAGCTAGAAGAGAAGGGGAAAAAAGAGATCGCAATAGGAATATTCCATGCAAGTCAAAGAAATACAGTCCCGGCAAAACAGGCCGCAAATTGGGCATCGTAGTCAATAAGAAGAGCTACAAAATCGCTGCCGACGCCGACGTCGGCAGAGCAGAGAGAACCGCCACTGCACGTGCAGATCACGAGTCGCGGTCATACATACATACATACATACATTTACATACGCAAGTACTAATTTTCGCTCTTGGTTGCGCCGCCATCAGGGCGGGGACCAACTTATATATTGGCCCTTTTGATTAAGCTATGACACTCAGATAATACCCTTCGTTGAACACACATCGTGAAACTAAGAGAAAATTAAGCCGTCGCGAGTCATCGAGTCCTGACTAGTTGAAGAGATCCTGCGAAAATAGAATAAAATAACAAGTCCTTCGGCCACGAGGACAACCAGATCCTGTGTACAAAAATTTAACAAAATAAATAAATAAATTAAATAACATAAACGGAAATAAATTGGGCAAATAATAAAAACGAAAGAACTAAATAAATAACAAGATGGACAAACAGTCGGGCGTCCCGACATTAGAATACCCTGTACCATTACAACGCGCGCGCCAAAATTATATGAAAGAAGGAGATAAGACAAAAAAACGGAGAAAAGAGCAAGGTCTATAGCTCAGTGGGTAAAGATGCATATATGTTTTGTCTGTAAGCCAATGGTCCGAGTTCGATTCCTGCCGCAAGGGGTAAACATTTTTTTTTAGTATTAAAAAATTAGAAGGTTTTTAAATACTATAATTATTTGGATTTACAGGAAACAAATTTTAAAAAAATATTGTTATAATTATTAAAAAAAAAAAAAATTACTCGTCGCAGACGGGACTTGAACCCGTGACAATTTATTTTATTTGACATAAAAACATATCGGCTTGCCTGCAGCTTAGACAACTGCACCACGAACCAATTCGAAATAAGTAATCTTAATTTCATAAAAGTGTGAACATAACTAAAATGTATAATGAGCGTTTTGATTTATTTGGAGCCCTCTGCCTGGGCTGCTCTTGTGTATAAAAGTAAAAAGCCCATATCTCCGCTATTTATGGCACGATCGCAATGAAATATGTATATATGTGTATTTTGGTAAAATACGTACAGGTTTTAAATATGGTTCGCACAACTTTATAAATTTGGGAGATATATGGTTTTATTCAAATAGCTCCACCAAAAAGGGGAGTATCAAAAATAGAAAACAAACTTGATATGCGTGCAGATATAAGAAGTCTAAATCCCAAGTTTCGTGTCTCTAGCTCTTATAGTCTCTGAGATCTAGGCGTTCATACAGACAGACAGACAGACAGACGGACGAACGGACGGACAGACGGACATGGCTATATCGACTCCTTTAGTGGTCCTGACCAATATTTAGGTAACTTTTGGGGGTCTGACACGCCTCCTTCTGCCTGTTACAGAAAATTGAACTCGCACAAAACTATAATAACTTTGTACCTTTNCTCGCACAAAACTATAATAACTTTGTACCTTTGGTACAGGGTATAATAACCGACGAATAAATAACTAAATAAACTAAATAAAATTTAAATACTAGCCAATAAATAAAACTAAATAAAATTAACTTTTCAAGTTTTCAAATAAGCAAATACCAGTAGAGGAAGCAGATAAGAAAATCGAATAAAAAGACCGATTCGGAAGGGACTATCGATGAAAATACGGAAAGTGGACAAATGCGAATAAAATACCAAAAGAGGAAACAATCGATTTTTAATACCAGAGGGGAAGCAACTAAAATACCAATTCCGATCAGATAAAGGTATATCGACTATAAAATACCAGATCGGTAGAGAGATAACTAAATACCGAGGAAAAACAGAAGGAAGCCACGAGGAAAATAATCTCGAATTAGATAATAATGATACCAGAATCAAAAGAATAATAAAAACAATTAAATAAAATAAATTAAAAATAAATAAAATAAATAAACGGCACAGCGAATTAAACAAAGCAGGCCCGCTGGGGGAAAATAAGCAAAATTCACGGAATAAACAATAAAATTGAGGAAGCGGGATAAAACTATTAAACAAAGCGAGGCGATCACTTAATAGAACAAAGTCGAGCTACACTGGAAAACAAAAAAAAACAGGAAATAATAACGCAAAATAATAATAAGTAAGAAAACAGATAAGTAATAGAAAAAAATAAAATAAAATAGTAATGAATACAGTAAGACAAGCAAAGTAACATACGGAAAATATATGAACCCAGGAAATAATTGAACATAGATAACATAAGGCGAAAATAAATATTAGTTAGATGAATAAATAATAGATGGTAACTAATAAATAAACACGAGCGGAACAAATTAAACAAGAGAAAGAAAATTAAACGAAATCGAGGAAAAGAAACATCGGAAGAAAACTAAACAAGCCAACGAGGGCAAGGAAAATTTATACAAGGAAAATTTATACAAGGAAAATCAAGGAAAACCAAGAAACATTCATGGAAAGAAAAAAAGGAGATTAAGAAAGGAGGGAATAAAGCAACGGAGGCGAAGGCAAGGAGAGAAGAAAATAATAAAATAGTATTAGGAAAAAAAACTAATCATGAGGGTAACTTGGATCAGTTACCGAAAGAAGTTGGAGTTGGAGACCATACTCCTGGAATTCGGTTTGGAATGAGGAGGCACGGTCGAGGAGCAGCGATCGCGGCTGATTGCCTTTGCGCGTCAGCAGGACCATCCGGAGGCAGTCCAAATCCGCCTTGAGGAGTTGGAAAGGAATTTTGGGAACGCCCCCACAGGGGACGCGAAGCTGCTGTCGCCCATGTATTTGGACTCGGAGACAAATTCGAGACAAATTAAAAATAAAGAATAATATGAACACATGAAACATAATACTATTTTTTTCCTCGCTAACCAGCCCCTCATACCCCGCTGTGCCCCTCCTCCCCACCTCAGCCGCCGTTGGGTAATTCCAGGCGCGGATTTGGGCAGGACGGGGACAGGAGCGACACGTTGCTGGGTTAAAATCCGGACGTGGACGCGGGCGGCGGCTGTGGGACCCTTCCCAGCCGTCTTGCCTAGTCTCAGTATGCGCCGCAGGGATTAGCCCGGGCGCCGCCGCTGGCAAATTGCGAGTCAAGGGCATATTCAGGGGAGGGCGACGGCCTGCCGTTGGAATACCACGGCGGAGCCGCCGGGCCGCGGCAGCTCGGGCACGCCGGCGCCGTGGTCATAGGTCTGGGTTGCGGGCGCGGGAGCGGGCTGCTGGGTCACCCCGGGCTACGACTCCAGTCTCTAGAGGGGGGAATCTGGCTGCTGGGAGACCCCGAGCCGGTAGTTTTCCTGACCCGCCCAGCGTGGGCAACGTAATCTGGCAGTTGAGAGCCGAGAAAACCCACCCTAAAAACCCTCA
>VNJN01000431.1:0-46530 GCA_008042485.1 Drosophila mayri | reverse complement strand
TGTGTTAATAAGTTTGTAGTGTGCAGATGTGTTGTTCCATATAAGGTCGGTTTGTGTTTTCATGTGGTTTCTAATGTAGTTGAGGGTGTCTGATATATTGTAGTTTGTTTCTAATGTTAGTGGGAGAGTGATGGTTTGTTTGGCAGCTTGGTCTGCAAGCTCGTTGCCGATAATGCCAGAGTGTCCTGGCACCCATATCAAAATAAATTTATTTTTGAAATTGTAGATAATTTTCCTTATTTCTAATGTATAGTAGGTATAGTTGTTTGGGTTTTCTATTGCTGTGAGGGCTGAGAGAGAGTCGGTGCATATGGCGAATTTTCCTACTTGTTTTTCTGCATATCTACATGCGTAAAGGATGGCTGCTATTTCAGCAGTGAAAATGGATGAGTAGGGCGGAAGAATTTGTTGTGTTATGATGTGTTGTGAGGTGGTTACACTATATGTAACTCCATGGACGGATTTGGAGCCGTCTGTGTATAAGAATGTGTGTTGTTTGAGAGAATCTTTCATTTCTTGGAATTTTTGAAAGTAGATTATTGGTGGTGTGTTTGGTTTTGTGGATGTGTGTAAGGATTTGTTTATTTTTGGGAAGTTAGATGTCAATGTTGGAGTATTTTGTTTTTTATTTGTTATGGGGGTAGGGTGTAGTAGGATTGCTTTGCAATGGTCAATTGTATCTTTTATAGTTGATGTAAGTTTTGGGATTCGTTTTGCTTTTAGGGTTTTTTTAATGATCTGTTCCAGCGGTGTTTTTTTGGCGGTGGAAATCATTTTAAAGTTTTTTAATATGGCATGTTTGGTTCTTAGTTCTATGGGTCTAATGTTAGCTTCGTATAGTAGGTTGTTAATTGGTGAGGAGCGAAATGCCCCGAAAGCTATTCTAATGGCTGAGTGATATATTGATTTTATCTTATTATTAGGTTTCAGTAAATACAATGACCTGGGATGCAAAGGAAACGCTATCCGCATACAATTTAGACAGCTTACTGCATAAGCCCCTAGTATTCTAATAGGAAAGTGGTAGGGAATATAATTGAAGTTTTTTGTAAAAATAATTTCTAAAACAATATTAATTTATGGAAAAATTAACAGAAACAAATAAGGGTTTTATATACATAAAAAATAAACAAATTTTTGATTTAAAACTGAAAATTAAAAAACGAAAAATATTGAGTCTGATATATTATTAAGTTATGTTCATTTATTTGGAGGTCCTATCGTTTTTGTTTAGGAACAGTGTGGCATTTCCATATGGAAAATATTAAGTATCGTATCGGTATTATATATTCTGAGGACTCCTGTTTTTATGCATGTGGAAGCCCTTAAATTTATTTTTCTAATTTTCCTAGGCAAACAAATTTTAGTATTAATACCCATTAAATTTCAATTAAAGTTGCAACTAAAGAACTTCATAAACTAAAACATATTATTGCTATACATTTTTAAAGATATTTGGCAGTTTAGTTTCATCGAATACTTAAAAAAATAACAGCAAAAATCAATTTGTTATGTGTGCCCATTTTTACTAATGACCTCTAATGGCTAATATACTTTTCAATTAAGCATAGTATCCAGACAGTAAAAAACCGTCTTTAAGCAATGAGAGAGAGCAAGAGGCAAATAGTTGAAAACGGTTGTTCGTCAGCGGCCGTTTTAAAGGCCGGTAACCTGACACGAAAACTAATATACTAGAAAAGTGTGTGGCACTCTTTACTATATTCCGAGCGGGCTGCGAAAAAGAATAAAAAATTTAATAAAACAGGCTGTTCTCGACCCTCGATTGCCCCTCTGTCTACCTTCTTCAGTTCCGTAAATCCGTTAAATTTTCAAAAATCATCACAGGAGTTTGCTGCAGATTTACTAACTATAAAACAAACAAAAAATAATGATAAGAATGTAAATTATTGATACTATGTATTTATATTATAACATAGTAGACTAATGTTTACAAAACTTAAATCTAATACAGAAGCCATGGCGTCTGGGGCCTTCGGTTGTATTCTTTTTAGTTTGTTTTTACTTTGTTTACATACCATTTAATATGATTGCATTTATTTAATTGTATTCGTCTAATTTTTAGATCTGATAATATATATTAAAATATTTAATAAGTTTTGAAATATTACTTTTATTTTATGGTGTTGGATGAGATATTGCAGAGATAGGTGTATTGTATTGAGTGAAGAAGGGAAGTTTATTTTGGATTATGATAGGACATGATATTAGAAGGTGAGAGGGAGTGTATTATTGATATAAAAAAATAAACAATACGTACATAGGAAGAATGCATTGACAATGCCGTATATCTTGCTCGTACTTGTGTAAAACCCTATAGAGCTATAAAGTCAAATCTTTAATGAAGTCTCCAATTATTGCGATAGTATCATAATAGCATTAGTATATAATATGGCTACCATAGAAGCTATCGAAATTTGTTGATAAAGTTTAAATAAGCTTAAGTACTAAAAAGATAAACATTTGTAAAGCAGTCAAAACTTTACAGAAAATTCGAATGTGTCTTCATTCTTTTTTCATGCAATTTTTCCTATGAAGTTTTGACGGTTGAAAAATTTTTATCCTTTATTGTTTCTAAGCTTTACCAGATACTCCAAGATACTTAAACTTCGGTGTCCGAAATTTTCTCCATTTCTTTTTATTATTTTTGAAATTATATTTATTTTTAGTTGCGTTTTTTATTCGTTTTATTTGTGTACTTACTTTTGCGAAAAGCAACTTATTAGAAGGGAAATCCTTGCCCAGTCGATGCTCTTATGTCGAACATGTTTGCGCAATCACACTTAAGCAACAGTCAACGCTGTATGTTTTATTTACGTCAAATATAAAATATTAATAAAATACTTGCGAGATTAATTAAAGCGCGATATTCTTCGAATGTAAAATTTTTTTACATATTTTTATTTCAATACTATACATTCTTACCATTTTGTTTTTTTTTATAGTTTGTAAATCTGCACCAAGTTCCATTTAACTGTTGAAGGAAGAGCGATGAGGAAACGGTGTAGAACTGTCTGTTTTTCTAAATTTGCCATTCTTTTTCGCACCCTCCTTTGGAAATAATACATACACTATTCTGGTATATTTTTTTCTTGTTGGGATATCGACCTTTAAAACGTCCGATCACGAACAACCGTTCTCAACTCTTTGCCTCTCGCTCGCTCTTACTGCTTAAAAACGGTTTTTTACTGTCTACTATGCTTTTTAGAACCTTGAAGGAGACAACTATATGTGTTGTTTTTCGCCGAATTCTTTTGTACTGCGACTAGGGAGACACGGTTTTTAAAAGGTAAACAATAACATTTGTTAATGATTTTGGAGTCTGGAAACCTCGTCGATCTACTTCTGTTCTTATGCATTAGATTAATTTGTTAACCTTTTTCTAATTAATTTAAATGTTTGTTTTTATAAAAATGTTGTTGTGTAAACATTTTGTCGTTCGACCTCTAATGAACTAATATACTTTTCTATTGAAATTTTGTTCTATAGATCAGTATATTGTTATCGGCCCATAATTGGTAACTAGTATATTCTATACATAGATCTATCGATTTTTCGCGGTTAAGGCACTGACAATGCATTAGAAATGCCGTATAGTAATCTTGCTCGCCTTTAATGAAGTGTTATAATAGTTCACTATTTTTTATAATGTCTTTTCTCTCAAATACGGTTGTTTGATATAGGATGCGGCTTAAGTGTGTTCAGTTTATTTTAAGATAGATTTTTATACTTGCAGAATTCAGTGGGCCTACATATTTGATATCGATTACCTAATTAGATTTTTATCCAAACACCGTTTTCTACAATATTTGGAATGCATACATTCATATTGTCAGTTAAAAGCACAAATATGTTTATTGTGTTTGGCCTTTGAAACCAGGTGCGTCTGTGACTTTACAGGCATAATATTTTATTCATGTTTTGTATGTACAATGTACATACATATGTATTTATAAGCAAATGTGTTTGTAGCTAGAACTTATATAAGCAACTTTGTTTTCTTTCGTTTCAGAACTGACGCAAAATTAATATTGGATCGCATGCCATATGCATGGTCTCCGTTGTTAATATGCCATGTAGCTCTCAACGTAGAGAAGTTAGTTTTACCATAGATGTATTATTGCAAGATACTATTAAAATCAACTCAAAGTATAGACTTTTCTACGCAAAGTGGCATTCAATTTATAATTCCTGAAGGGGCAAACGCGGAATAAATTATAAATATAATAGGAAATATAACGAAACAACGTTTATATTCCCCCGAATATCTAATATCGTAATGAATTTGGCCCAGCAACTGAAAAAAAGCAAGCTGTTCAAGTGGTGCTATTATAGTGTATTCACACTAACTGTCAACTACTGGACTTGCGGCAACCACGGCGTTCTCTACCCGTCAAACGGGGCGAGTTTGGCGATTCTACAAAAGGAGTACATCAAGCAGTTTTACTTTGAGAAGCGCGTGGGCAGCGGAGGAGGAGGAGTCTTTGGATGATGTTTTAAATGATTAAGGAGGAGCTGGTATAGTATCAACACTTTAGCAGCAGCAGCCAACAATCTAGCTCAGATTCAACACCAGGTCTCCATTGATCATTGGGGAAAACGACAACGAAAACAGCGCAAGAAAACGCGTTTAAAAATCGATTGGAAATATTTCTTACTCTACAATAAATTAAGTAAGCAAGGCAGTGTTAAAATGAAATTAATGGAATTCATGGACGATCGTCTAAGCTGCTTAATAGTTATACTATTCTCGGAAGATCAAGTGTTCAGCTGACACTAAAGTTGTCTAAAAATGTTCCCCAGTCTTTAGCTAAAAAGTCGGTATTAAACTTTTTCTCTAAGTTGTATATAATTATATTATTAAAAAATATGATTACTAAAGACGACTCATCATGTGTCGCTGACAATGCCTCTGCACGTAGTGAGGCATTGCAGATGAATTCAATACCGCCGAAAGTCGTCGCACAAAATCTACAATTTAAAGACTTCAAGGTTTTCAATACTGAACACCATAGTCCTGAGCTCCCTGGAATAGCTACCAAAAACAAACTATTGAAGCTTAATTGGTGGCATTCATCATCAGATCAACCGCGGGTTGTAGAACAACAAAATAAGTTGGAAAATAATAATACTTTATCTAATGGTAAACGAAAAAAACCAGTAACATTACTGCTTCATGAAGAACATCACGATGCCAAAAGAGAGCAAAAAATGGAGGCAATTTTAGACCAAAATATCGAAGAATATGAATATTTGAAGGATTCACATCGTCTTGTCGATGGTATGTACTGATTTTTACACTTTAGGTTAAAGTTCCTACTTATAAGAAATGAAATTTCAAATAAAAAATATACTAACAACTTATTCAAAAAAAAAACATAAAAACATAAAAAAAACTTTTAAAGTTCAAAAAAATCCTTTATAAACAATTATTCTTTAAGGATTTACAAAAAAAAAACTATTTCCAATTTTTATAAAAAAAAAGTGTTTAAATAACACTATTTCAACTAATTAAAAAGATTTTCTACTTGTATAAATTTTTTTTGTTTCTTCATTCCTTTCATTCATTACTTCATTAATGATTATAATTAGTTAATATTTTCCAAACCTTGACAGGACTAAATCAAGTGTGGCTTGCATGTATGGGTCCTTTATAAGAGTTAAAATACCTAAAGTTTGGACTGACATATGAAAAAAAAAATAAATAAAAAAAAAAAATTGCATAAGCGCAAAACTGTTCCCACCTCGTAACTGCCAAAAGCCCCTAGCGAGACGAAAATGTTAAAATTAAAAACTATAATTTTCATTTACAACATCGAAATGTATTAAGAACAAGGAATGAAGTTAACCACACCAAATAGACATACAGTAGTAAATTTTTACAATTCACTTCTTTTACACCGCTTCCCAAAACAATTCGACACCCCAAAAATTTGAGTTTCGGCTCTCGTACGATAATGAGGAAGCATAATACAACAAAATCAAGTATGCAGATTAATGAATTTTGCTTTAAATAAAATGTTCCTATCTCTCCCCTCTTAGTATTATGCTATTATATGTTACTGAATTATAAATCTTGGGAAATATGTATATGTGTATATACATATGTATGTATGTATATGTTAGATAATATTTCTAGAAGCCAAATTTAATTTTATATTCCTACCAATTTTTTCCTTTCCTATGGGGGGTATAATAGTACCTCATCTGCTAAAGTATTAAAAAGTGTTGCCAAGTTTATACAGAAATACGAATGCATACAATCAAAAACTTATTGATCAACGGCGCTTTCGGCTACATACATATGCACATCCATATATGGATGTATATGAATATACATACATATGTATGTTTGAGTTTATTAAATTGATGATGATGATTGCTTTTTCATTATTTGTCGACGTTTGTTAAAAGCGCAATTATTTTATATTAATATGTTAAATGTTCCTTTGAAATATTGTGGTTAATATTTACTATCATATTTTGACTTCAGTGAAAAGAAAATTTTCTGTTTAAAAATACATATATAAAATATGTATGTACATACAAATGAACGGACAGTCCCTCTTCATACACGTTTTATGCAGAAAAGCTCTCTCTTATATGTATATGCACACATATATGTACATTCGAGAGTGTAAAAATTATAAGCAATACACCAGTGTCTGGGCAAACAATAACAAGTGTGCGCGCTGACTCTTATCATTTCTTTTTTATCTATTGATGTTGCCTTTTTGATTAAACGGTTTTGCTGTCAGCTCACTTTTGCTCGTTTAGAAGTGTTCGCTGATCGGTTCTTTAAGGCGCCTTACTTGATCGACATTGTACATAATACGCGATGATTTAATACAAAATGATAAATTTATATGACCATTATTGGTATTATATAAATTTACTCACTTATATTCCTTAAAAAAAAGTACATTTGATTGTAATACCCTATTTGCAATAGATCTATGTATGTATGTAACATAACCTTGCTGTTAAACACAGTGTAATTAATACATATTAATGTACATACATATGTACATATGTAATCCAGCAGATTCGTTAAGCTAGTCTTCATGCTACGAGTATATTTTTCAAAAGATTGATTTAAAAATTGGTAGAAAAACAGACGTACTATGATTAACCAAAACGCATTAAAAGGTATGCATTTTTTTTAAACAAAAGGGAAAAATCAGGCATGTTCCAGTTTCCACTTGGAAGTGAATTTGATACCTTTTCGGATTTGCCTGTAACAAAATAGAATTTGTGTTGTAAAAACCTGTGAGGATTTTTCGGAAGTGAAAACTGGAACATCATTTCGATTGAAAATAGAATTGTACAAATAATTTTATAATTTTATTATGTATGTATTATAAATATCTAACATTTACTAAAGTAAATTTTTTCAATTAAATGATTTATTTTAGCTTCTGAACCATGTAATATTGGCGGCATTTTAAATCTGGGCCAGGAGGATCAAATGCAAATTTGCGGTTATCGGCGCTCACGATTTCGAACCATTTTGTGTTGGACATGTATATTTTTAACCGCTGGTATCTTACGTCTCGTGTTGCATTGGTGGCGTCATTTGTATTTATTTGCTACTTGCTGCCAATGTTCGTTAGAGGAAGCGGAGCAGGTGTTAATAACAGGTAAAAACCAATGAAGCTGAGGCGACAAATTTAATAGATACTCCCCTGTAGTAGTTAACAGCTGAAGGAAGTATCGATATCGATCGATAACATATATATTTTTGTTATGATACTCGATGTTTTTGATTTGGACATGATATTAATCCTAAACAAGAACGAGAGGGTCTCTAAATAACACAGGCGACAAAAATTGAATTCTTTTTCTTACGGAGAATAAAACCTGCAGATTGTTAAAAATCTAGGTCTGTATACTGCTAGTTCAAAATCCAAAAGTTTCCAAAGTACCAAAAATGGCAGTTTTTGGCACTTTTCAAACGCAAATAAATCAGAAACCACGCATATACCAAAGTTAAAATTGAGCTTGAATGAAACCCTAATCTTTCCCCTTTCAAATGATGAATGAATGAGGGACGTCAGGTTCAGCAGCTATATCGTTTTTTCTGAACTTCTTTTTGGCCTTTTTTTTTTTGCTATGTTGTAGAGCTGGAACTTAGAAAAAAATGTGGTGACTCAAATGTAACGCACACATTTTGTTCTTAGTTTCACGGCAACAACATAGCAATTTTGATGGGTTATTCTCCGTAATTTTTCTTGTTGGTCGATGTAATTTAATACAAGTTGAAAATATATCTGCAGAATCAGACTTAATATAGTTATTATATATATATATATATATATATATATATAATATAAAAATAACTATATTGAGTCTGATTCTGCAGATATATTTTCAACTTGTATTAAAATATATAAATATAAATATATATATATATATATATATTTATTGTTTTTAAAAATATTTGTACAGAAAACTGATTGTCGATACATGATGATGATTTCTGTTTAAAAATATCGAAATTTGATATTTATAAACATCGATAATTCTCCAGCTCTAGAAGAAACCCTAGAAGCAGTATTCTAGATTGGTGTAACCCGTTAACAAAATAATAATAACCCTTTTACGGTTGCTTTCAGAGGACTATCAAGGCAAACATAAGCTTTATCATGTAAAGCAGATTCAGGTATTGAATGGAAACAATCTCAGGTAAGTAAATAAATTAACGTTACACAGATTAAAAAGAAAACATATTGCTCATAGTTAATTTTAAATTATTCGGACGCTTTAACCTCATGCTATTTTAGGATTTTTTAAGCCAAACTAGTTGGGCTCCAACACGAATCTGTTTTAATTATTCTTGCGTAAAATTGAACTTAAGATAAATTTGTATTTATTTAAATAGAACCTTACTGTCAAAAGAGAGTGACAGCATGGAATTGGAAAATACTCTGGACCTTACTGTTCATTTCACTTCTGCACAGTTCAAAAGTAAGTGGACTTAACCCAAGAATGTGGAATATATTATAATATATATATTTAAAAACGATTTTAGGATGTTCAACCCTTCGAATATTTCGATGTAAACAGTTGGTTTACGCTTGGGATAATTCCCAAAATTCTTTTCGACGGGTTAATGGTTTGGACTCGAATATTTCCTGCTCGTATTATCATCAACAGGGCGGATTACATGTGGATGAACAGCTTTCGAGGCGTATTGTATTTGGAGATAATGCTATAACTGTACCGATGCGCGATGTCAAGACTTTGCTCTTTCTAGAAGTTCTAAATCCCTTTTATGTCTTTCAAATATTCTCTGTGATTTTATGGTTTACATATGATTACTATTATTACGCTTGCGTTATATTATTAATGTCCATGTTTGGCATAACTGTTTCGGTTTTACAAACTAAAAAGGTAACTATTATATATTATGTCTATTAAATATTTAATTAATGTTATATATAATGAATTTTTAAACACTCAGAATCAAGACGTGCTGATAAAAACTGTTTACAACACTGGCAACGCTTGGGTTGTAGACCCGCAGGGTTCATCCAAGGAATTACCAACGGAATCGTTAGTACCCGGCGATATTATTGAAATACCATCCTCTGGATGTACAATGCAATGTGATGCCGTATTGTTGTCGGGAAATTGCATAATCGATGAGTCAATGCTAACTGGCGAAAGTGTGCCGGTAACCAAAACGCCATTACCTGCGAAACGTGATGTTAAATATGACAAAAAGGAACATGCCCGACATACGCTTTTCTGTGGAACAAAAGTTATTCAAACGCGGTATATTGGATCGAAGAAAGTATTGGCTTTTGTTATAAATACTGGGAATATAACTGCCAAAGGGGAGTTGATCAGATCTATTCTATATCCGCCGCCTGTGGATTATAAATTTGAGCAGGATTCCTATAAGTTTATACAGTTTCTAGCCTTAATTGCTTGTATTGGATTTATTTATACGCTCGTGACCAAAGTAAGTAACTCTACTGACTTCTTTTACGGGGGAAATTACATCTAAATCAAAATATTTTGGGCAAAGATTTATTTACATTTAAAAATATTTTTATTTTTTATTATTATACATGTTTAAACGTGACCGCGTAAAAATTAAACAAATTTCTTCAATATATTTTCAGATATTACGTGGTACAGATCCAATTAAAATAGCTGTAGAATCTTTGGATTTGATCACTATTGTTGTCCCTCCAGCCCTGCCTGCTGCTATGACAGTTGGTCGTTTCTATGCCCAGAAACGTTTAAAAGTTAGCGAAATATTTTGCATATCGCCCCGATCGATCAATGTGGCTGGAGGCATTAATTGCTGTTGCTTTGATAAGGTTAGTCATTCATATCTAAAATATTTCCATATAATTAAAATCTTATTTTGATAAAATTAAAAAATTTTTTTGTGTTACACTTTTATAGCCTTGCGGGGTATAATATTTCAGTCAGAAGTTTGCAACGCAGTGAAGGAGACATCTCCGACCCTTTAAAGTATATATATTCTTGATCAGGATCAACAGGAGAGTCGATCTAGCCATGTCCGTCTGTGGTGGAGCTATTTGAAAAAAAAAACATATATCTCCCAAATTTATAAAGTTATGTGAACTATATTCAACAGGTTTATGCATTTTATCAAAATACGCAGATTGCCCAATTCATTGGGATCGTGCCATAAATAGCGGAGATATAGGCTTTTTACTTTATATACAAGAGCAGCCCAGGCAGAGGGCTCCAAATAAATCAAAACGTTCATTATACATTTCAGTTATGTTCACACTTTTGTGAAATTAAGATCGCTCATTTGGAATTGGTTAGTGGTGCAGCTGTCTAAGCTGCAGTCAACCTGCAATGTTCTTATGTAAAATAAAATAAGTTGCCACGGGTTCGAATCCCGTCTGCGACAAGTCAAACTTTATATATATATTTTTTTTTTTATTTTTTTTTTTTCTATAAATCAAAATAAGTACAGTATTTAATACTGCCAGCAAAAAAGGATACTTAATGTTTTTAATTAAAAAAAGTTTCTTAAGCCTGGCGGCGGAATCGAACCCAGGTCAATTGCTGACGTAAATGTATGTGTAGCTTTACCCACTGTGCTACCGACTTTGCTTTTGTATTGAATGACATTTGCATTATATGTAAATTTGTCTCCGTTTTTAAGTCTTCTTATTAACCTTCTTTAAAATAATTTTGGCACGCGCATTATAATGGTACAGGGTATTCTGTTGACGGGACACCCGACTGTATGTTTATCTTGTTTTATTTGAACATAATGAATTGGTTTTTTTTATCCAATTATACACTGCATGGGTAGATAAACTCCGGTCTACCGAAGCTATCTTCATTTATGTTTCTTAAATACATCGTTGTGTCTCTATTATGCATTTCTTATAGACCGGAACCCTTACCGAAGATGGCTTAGATATGTGGGGCGTTCTACCGAAATCATCAACGAATCAATTTCAAATTCCACTAAAGAACATTGAAAGATTACCCTACGATCATTTTCTTTTTGGAATGGTCACTTGTCACTCAATAACCGTAATGAACGGCGTTAAGATGGGGGATCCACTGGACTTAAAAATGTTTCAATCCACGGGTTGGACATTAGAAGATTCAAGCAATATACCAGATAATGAGAAATACGGTTTGCTTTATCCAACCATTTTGCGGCAACCAAAAATACCGATAACGGCAATTGATAACGATAACGATAAGTACATATCTAAGGAAATAAAACGACAATCTTCGGTTGATGATCTATTGGCATCTGTTGGTATTTCCCATACTCGACGAACTTTTGATCATGGAATTGTGCGGGAATTTCCCTTTACTTCCAGTTTGCAAAGAATGTCGGTGCTTACTCGATGTCTTAGCTCGCAAGTTTTTAATGTTTATTGCAAAGGTTCCCCAGAGATGCTACAGAAATTGTGTACACCTCAAAGTCTGCCCGATGACTACACGCAACAGCTGTCGATTTTTGCTAAAAAAGGTTATCGTATTATTGCCATTGCCTTTAAGGCTTTGTCACCAAGAATGAATTATACCAAACTTCAGAGACTAGCCCGGGAGGATGTCGAATCAAATTTAATATTTTTGGGTTTCGTAATACTGGAGAATCGCCTGAAACCGGATACTGCACGAGTTATTAATGCATTAAATACTGCAAAGATACGCACTATAATGATTACGGGCGATAATATTTTAACAGCGATGAGTGTGGCTCGGGATTGTGGAATTGTAAGGCCGTCGCAAGCTGTTATAACAGTTCACGCTGATGCAGTAGACCCCACTAACTATGCTAGTGCACCAGATACTGCAGGAGCTGGTCCCTCTAAAAGTGCTACTAATACCAATGAAGCTGCACATCACAAATTTAAGCTGCAATATACACTGGATTTGGGCAGTAACATAACATCATCGCATCTGGAATGTAATGGAAACCTGATGACTATGAATTTATCATCATATTCATTAGCCAATAATGATGAAAACGATGGTACATCAAGCACAACCACTGTCCTACCAACAAGTGATAGTTTGGCAAGTGTTAAAACGACAGAAACATGGACACATAATGATGTAACAGATGTTGAAGTGGGTATAAAACTCCAGGATGATAATAGCTGGAGAAAACAATATGCTTTTGCAATGGATGGCAAAACTTGGCAAATTATAAAAGAGCATTTTCCTGAAAAAATGGAGATTATATTGACTCGTGGCTCTATCTATGCCAGAATGTCACCGGATCAAAAGCAGGCATTAATAATGGAGCTTCAGAATTTGGATTACTGCGTGGCCATGTGCGGTGATGGTGCCAACGATTGTGGTGCTCTTAAGGTCGCTCATGCTGGTATCTCCCTAAGTGAAACGGAATCCTCGATAGCATCACCATTTACCTCAAGAAATCCAACAATTGCTTCTGTCATAAATGTGATAAAAGAAGGACGAGCGGCGCTGGTCACCTCCTTTGGAATTTTCAAATACATGGCCGCTTATTCCCTTGTTCAATTTATTTCCGTTATGATTCTATATTCAATTGATTCGAATCTAACGGATAAACAGTATCTATATGTGGATCTCGGTTTGATATCCATATTCGCCTTCTTTTTTGGTAAAACGGAATCGTTTGATGGCAATTTAGTTAAGCAGGTCCCTCTCAGTTCATTGATATCTTCAACACCATTGGCATCCCTCTTACTGCATCTGACTGTGGTCACCGGGTTTCAGGTGGCGGGTAAGCATTATACATTATTCATTAAAAAAATGAACTAATATAAGTATTAAGGAATTTATAATTAATAAAACTTTATTGTTTTCAGGCTGGATCCACTTGCATCTTCAGCCCTGGTTTGAACCCTTCCAGCCCCAATCGGATGAAGAACATTTGGGTTGTTATGAGAACTATACCATGTTTTGTATTTCCAGTTTCCAATATATAATTCTTGCCTTTGTCTTCTCCAAAGGTGCACCATATCGTAAGCCATTATGGTCAAACTATCCACTATGTTTGGCATTTATTATAAACTTAAGTATAATTATTTATTTAACTGTTTATCCGAGCCAATGGATAGCAAACTTTTTTCAACTTGTTGTACCTCCGGTAATGAGTTTTCGTTATGTGATGTTACTCTATGGCTTGGCAGCCTTAATATGTCATGTGTTCGTGGAAAGTTTTCTCGTTGAATATTTGGTGTTTAAAAAGTATCAAGTGAAGCGGGATCAAAACTGGCTAACATCGAAACAAAAGTACATGAGACTTGAGTACGATGTATTGAATAATGTTAATTGGCCGCCAATAAGTGAGGTTTACGAGCAGCCCAATGATTTTATTAAATGGGATGTCAAACAACAACATTATGTTAATTTGGGAGCTGAGCAAAGTAATGACACGCCGCAATATAGCAAGTTTCCGGGATTTTTTGAAGCAACTTCAACTAAGTAATTCTTAAAGTTAGTAGTAGTGGTAGTAGTAGTAGAAGGAAAAAGCAATGTGCTTACTTGGTTATAAGGTTTTTAGAGTAAGCTTCTGCCATTGTAATAAAAAATATTTTGTACTTAACTATACAATTTGTGTACAATATTTTGTTAGGTGTTACTAAACGGCAGTTAATTAATAAGGTAAATACGGAAAGATTTATGGTACATTGGTAAAATAAGATTATATGTATAAAAGCAAACAAAATAAATTTAAGTTTTATTTATTTTATTAATTTAGAAAATATAAATATAATTTGTGTTTGTATGTATGTATAAAGGTATTTTAATATTTTCTGATCAACGTAAGTATATGCCTAAGAGCTCAGAGGTAGAGCTGGAGGAAGTAGAAGTATTGTTGTATTTATACATCGAAGTTTTTTTATACCCTTGCAGGGTATTATAATTGCAGTCAAAAGTTTGCAACGCATTAAAGGAGACATCTCCAACCCTATAAAAAATATATATGTATTCTTGATCAGGATCAACAGCCGAGTCGATCTAGACATTACGCGAACTAGTCCCTTAGTTTTAAAGCTATCTGAATGAAACTTTGCAGTTAGTCTTCTATATACTCTCACTCGTACATAAGGCGGAACGGGCCGGATCGGACGACTATATAATATAGCTGACACAGAACGATCGGAAAATTTTTCGAAAAAAATTACATTTATCCGTTTTTAATTATTTCTGAATTCGATTTTAATTTCATCAAAATCTGCGACTGTATCGTATAGCTTCCATAGGAACAACCAGAAAAATAAGAGAAACAAGAAAGGAAGCTAACAATGGCTCACCGAAGTTTATATACAAGGGTATAAAAGCATAGCTTTGTCAGTTTTTGGCATATTTTCATCAAAGTTGAGATTTAGCCGTTTTTTATTATTCCTGAATTTCGGTTTTAGTTTCATGAAAATCGGCCGACCATATCCTATAGCTTCCATAGGCACAATCAGAAAAAAACAAGAAAGGAAAAAACCTCCGGCTCACCGAAGTTTTTATACCCTTGCAGCATTAAGTTGGAAAATTAAAACCGAAATTTTGAAATAATAATTATTATTATTATATTATTAATCTCAAATTTGATGAAAATGGTTTGAAAAAAAAAGTTAAAAATATGTCTGCAGGATAACACTCGATGTTTCTCCAGCTCTTTTGTTTTCTTTCTTTCTTTTCTTTGAGTTTTCCAAAGCTTTAGGAAATTTGTATTTTAAAATTTATATAACATACTTGATTAAACCTGTTTGTCATTAATTTTTTTATTTTTTCCCAATAAAACAGAAACAATGTCTTATATACATATTTCTTATATATTTTTGATAAACAGAAAGCAATTAAAGAAAACTAAGAGGACTTTTTCAAATATATAAATTAATATATTTACTATTTTTACGCAACATTAAGCTGTTAAAGCTGTTGGGTTAACCAATTGTTTGAGTGGGAATGGGAATGTGAAGATAAAGTTTGTCAAAACCAGACTAACCACCTTCGTGGTTTCAAGAAATAAGCTAAGCAAAAAACCGGATGAGTTTTTTTTGTATTTTCGTCTCAGGGAAATCAGTTCTCTGGCTTTCGTCTCTACGTATGGTCGTTGCGTGGTTCCTCGTTCAAAAATTGTAAGAGAAGCTTGCTTTAAAACTTCATAATTATATAATATATATTTACTATAAATGTGTCTTAAAAAACACAATATAAATTTATAAAAATTAGACATAAAATTATAAATTATAAAAAGCAAAAAAAAAGAGTTCAACAAATATAATTTAAATTTTGAAATCATCTTTCGCCTTTACCTGACTTCAGAGAAAGTAATACTAAAAGACAACACTCAATATATTTTAAAAAGGACTTGTAAAAATGTTAGAGCCACGTGAAACCAGAGGAATAAGAGATTATCGACCATTCAGCACAATGGAATTATTGTTTAATTTTAATGGTCAGCGCAATAAAGTGACGCTAATTTTGTTAACCAGCCTTTTGTTAACAATAGGACATCGCAGTGAAGCTTCTATAATAGGCGGTAAGTCTAGAATGCTTCTATAAATATATTTAAAATAAAATTAATTGATTCTTTAAAATATTATTAATATATTTTCTTAAATAATCCAGTCGGTTTATACAAATTGAATTTGAATTTTTGCCCTATAAAGAGAGGGACTTGTCATATACACACTTTATATATATACACTAACCAAACCGGTTTGTGAACCGTTGGTGTTACACCTCAATTTGGTAAATACTTATGGGAATTTTTAATAAAAGAGGTGGGAAATCAACGTTTAACTTTGGCACAGGCGATGTATCAATGCCCTTTTCCATAAATGTAAATTAATAAATAACATGAAAGGAAGCTAACATCGGCTCACCGAAGTTCGTATACCCTTGCAGAATTAAGTCAGAAAATTAAAACCGAAAATCGAGAATACAAATTAGTTGAAAAATCTCAAATTTGATGAAAATGGTTTGAAACACGGTTAAGTTATGGGTTTTATTGTTTTCCTGATTGTTCCTATGGAAGCTATAGGATTAAGTCGACCGATTTTCATGAAATTAAAAGCGAAATTCTGAAATAATATGAGATGGCCAAATATTAAATATCAAATGACATAGTTATAATTGTTTTTTTCCAATAAAATTTTCGATCGTTCCTATGGCAGTTATGATACAGTCGTCCGATCCGGCTCGGTCCGACATATATACGAGTGAGAGTATATAGAAGACTAACTGCAAAGTTTCATAGGGAGGGACTAGACGGACAGACGGACCTGGCTAGATCGACTCGGCTGTTGATCCTGATCAAGAATATATATACTTTATGGGGTCGGAGATTCCTCCTTCACTGCGTTGCAAACTTCTAACTGAAATTATAATACCCTGCAAGGGTATAAAAAGAAAAACGAACTAAAATAAAACCAATACGCTATAAAAATAAAAAATAATATGAATGAATATTTAGAACCTCGTATTTATTAAATGTTGTTTAATCGGGATTTCACACACAGTACATCCGTTTGAAACAGTTGGGATTTTCAACAGATGTGAAACTGTATTCACACAGACCAACATCATTTATTGAGAAAATAGCAAATAACTGCTATATAAAGTCCCTACCCTTACCTCTGGCCGAGTAAGGGAGTGTTTTTTAAGGATGTGCTCCGACTCACATCAGGTGGGCAGAGGTAAGGATAGGTGTCGTAATACAGTGTTTGCATTATGATCTAAGGACATCTCAACATGTAACAAGTAATAATATTCATTGTACAAAGAACATAAAACACGAAAAGACCCATGCATCTCAAAATTAGACTTACAAATATCTAGGGCAATGCGACGGGAGGGCCTACTAGGGACCGAGAGCCTAACGAGGTTGAGGAGGTAAGTAGAAGTAATATGACCGTGTATAAGTTTGTGCATTAACATCACTCCATGGCAGGTCCGACGGTCCTTCAACGAGGGCAGGCCTAAAAGCCGCAGTCTATCCATGTAAGCCGGTAGACGACGGTGTGGATCCCAATTTAAGCCGCGAAGAGCGAATAAAAGGTATTGTTTCTGTACCGATTCAATAAGATCCTGATACTTCGCGTTCTGGGGAGACCATACGCATGAGCAGTATTCGAGAATGGGCCGAACAAGAGAGATGAATAGGAGTTTAGTGGTATAGGGATCGTCAAACTCTTTAGACCAGCGCTTAACAAAAGCAAAGACGCCCTTAGCCTTGCCAACAATAAGGCAATAATCATATCTATCATATAACTCCTAGGTCAGTACCTGAATGGATGCGTTCAAGAACGCCCGTCCCTAGAGAGTAGTTGGCGAGAAAGCAGTTTTTCCGATAAAAAGACATGGATTTGCATTTTGAGTTGTTGAGAACCAACAAATTGTTGGATCACCAAGATTCCACGTTGTTCAGATCTGTTTGTAGAACCGTATGTGACGCAGAGTTTGTTAGAGGCAAGCATAATTTTACATCATCGGCGTACATCATCACATGGGAATGAGCAACAACATCAGGTAAGTCGCTAATAAAAAGAACAAAAAGAAGAGGTCCGAGATGGCTCCCTTTCGGAACGTTAGAAGAAACGTGCACAATATCGGAAAATAAATCCTTAAAAGCAACGCTCTGAGTGCGGTTAGATAGATATGTTGCAATCCAGCAGGACAACAAAGGAGGAAAGCCTAATAAAGAGAGTTTTTTCAGTAATAACTGGTGATTTACTGAATCAAACGCTTTGCTAAAATCTGTGAAGATAACGTCTGTCTGGGTATTGTCCTTAAATAACAGCACAGAACTCCAGAAGATTTGTTGTGGTAGATCTCTGTTTCATAAAATCATGCTGCGAGGAGGACATAAGTGGACTACATTGGTGTTGTAGTTGACCAGTAATTAGGAGTTCGAAGAGCTTGGGAATCGCACTAAGTTTAGCAATGCCTCTATTATTCTCAATATTAGACTTGTTTCCTTTTTATGAACGGGAAATATGAATGATTCTTTCCAATTGTCAGGAAAGAACGATAACTCTAGAGACATTTAAAAAAGCTTTGACAAATGACTACATAACGCATTGGCACAGTTTCTCAAAACAACTAGGCACAAAATCGGGACCGGAAGAAAAGGATGGCTTGAACGATCTCAGCTTCCGAGGAACATCGTCCTCACTGATTGTGGGCATAAAAATGCGTTGGAATGTGGAAGAGAATATTTGTACAAGGATGTAGAGACAGGTAGACAGGTAGAGTACGTAGACTGGAAAAATTTTGCGAATAAGTTAGCAATATTAAGATCAGAGGAAGCAGACTCAGATTTAAGATAAAGACGGGAAGGCAAAAGCTGCGATTTACGCTTTAAATTAACGAAAGCATAAAATTGCTTCGGATTCGTCTAAAATTCACTTCTACATCAATTCAATGAGTCAAGAAGTCAGAGCGATCTACCAAATACCTGGCATGGTCAGCTTGTAGTCCAGTTCGACAGAATTTTTTAAAAAGTCTGGATTAACATTTTTAAAATACGAAAGAGGGAGGCTTGTGGGAAGTAACAGGAGAGGGAAATGATGGGACAAACAAATCAAAACAAGAATATAATATGTCACAGAAGCGTTTAATCAAGTTAAGGGGATCGTCAGAGGGAATGGAAACATTAGAGTCAGGTGATGGTATCCAGGATATGAAAGGGAGATTAAAGTCCCCAAAAACGATAAGGTGGTCGTTAGCTCTCAGCGTCGGTGGATGTTCTGAATTAAAGTCAGGTGCTGATTGTAAATGTCGAAGTCAGACCTAGGTGGGATGTACGAGCATGAAACATAGACAAGGTAGTCAAAGACTTGAATGCGAACAGCAACAAACTCCAAAATGCAGTCAAGATCAACTATCGGAGCCAAATTTGACTCAAGGCTGGATTTGACAGCGATAAGAACACCGCCGCCGATGCGCGTTGGACGGTCGTGCCTGTAGACAACGTAGTTGCCAGCAAAGAGTTCAGAGTCACACGTTTCCGTAAAAACAATTACGTCAGCATCGAATGAGACACTATTAACGTGTAATTTACTAAATTTCCCCAGTAAACTACAAACGTTTTGATAATGGATGGAAAACGAATCAATCAGTTTTTTGAAGGCACAGCTAAGGGAGACTGAGGCGCACGAGCCCGAGGATTAATTTTGTGTATAAATTCATAAACTATGGCATGTTCAGGCCATATGGAAGGATCCAGAACCCTATCCAAAAGACCGTCACAAAGCGCAATTTTAAACGAAGATATATCACGTCTCTGTTTAAAATTTAACTTTGAGACGGTAAATTCGGTACCAGAAACATTCAACTTGCTGCTCAGATGGGACTTAACATCATTTTCAGAAGAACCAGGGTTAAGGCGGGAAACAAAGACGAACTTTCTAGGAGCGACGCCGGCCAATGGTGAAGGTTTTCGCTGAGCAACTCCAGAGATTGTAGAACGTTGTGGTCCGGGCGAGGAGATAGGAGACGATGAGATTGATACCGCCGGTATTCCAAGATGAGCGTCTCTTTTGTTATCCGCCGCCAATACATTAACGGCGGCAGCAAGCGACGTGGAAGCCAGGTCAGCATAGACAGGCTGTTTAGTTGAGGGTGCAGCGACGTCAGTGAGTAGAGAGCCCAGAGCCGCACTTTGAGTTGGCTCAGATGAGGCAGCATGGCAGGAGACATCGGTCACAGCCGATGTGATATCATTGGATATGGTTCGAGGGCTGAACTGCATAAGGGGAATCGCAGGGTCTGGAACTTGCAAAGAAGCATTAGGCAGAGTACACAGGTTGTTATTAGGCGAAGAACTTAGCAATTTCAGATTTTTGAAGTGGGACTCCGCCGTATGGAAGCGCCGGCGTGATCCCTTAAGCGGTCCGCAATACGTGGGCCAATATGTCCAAGATCAGCACAGCCAGGGTGGGCGATATTGTCGCAAAGCCAACAAAAGACAGTGTCCTGCCGAGAAGTTATTTTGCGGCCATCAGGGCCATCAGTTACACAACAAGAAGCCATGGTGACGTTGAGTGTAATTGTAGAAATTCGTAAAAAAGCAAGCGAATTTTTGGAAATATAATAAATAAGATCTTTTATCTAGGCGCCACAAACACAGTAGATTGTGTGATTGAACGCGGTATGCAGAACGCTTGCACCAACAACAATGTTGAGTCGAGTGCAGCAATAAGGAGTAAGCGCACAGCACAGAAGAAAAAGGCAAAGGGGATGGAGATATTATTAAAACCGAATTAATTATCAGAGATTAAAGTCACTGTCTTTATTCGAAATGATACAGATTCAGACACTTACCAATTACCAAAAAATTGGATTTTGTGGAATGGGATTATACGGTGAAAACTTCGAGTGAAGGTGGAGCGATAGGAAACACGTCCGATTCAAAGCTTCGTCCGATTTCGAAAGCTGTCATTCATAAAGAACATAAAAAAGGTCTTTAAATATGGAAGATTTGGCTATTTTGGCTGTTGTACAGCAGCAAACCCTGAAATTGGCCAACGCTCTAATATCAGTTAGCTCCAAAGAAGACGATTTCGAGGCTATTGAAAATATATCCTCAACAAAGGAGCAAATGCCATGAAGCGTGTGGATGGAAAAGCAGACGTTTTCATTTCTACAAAAAAAAGGACACCAACTGGAGGAAAGCCATTCCCAATTAAAAAAGAAGTGCTAAGTGCTTTATACATGTTGGGTTCACCGGCGAAAGACAATTTGCAGTATCTTGAAATTCTAGCCTGGCAAGGAAACTAAACAAGACTCCATTCCTTCAGGAAAAGACTAACCAATAAATGTTTGAAATGAAAAGCCAGTTCTTTTGTATTATGATGTTTTTATTGTTTTTTTTATACCATGTACCAAAGGTACAAAGGTATTATAGTTTTGTGCGAGTGCAATTTTTTGTAAGAGGCAGAAGGAGGCGTGTCAGACCCCGAAAGTTACCTAAATATTGATCAGGACCACTAAAGGATTCGATATAGCCATGTCCGTCTGTCCGTCCGCCCGTCCGTCTGTTCGTCTGTCTGTTTGAACGCCCTTTTTTTGTTGCTCCCCTTTTTGGTGGAACATATATCTCCCAAATTATGTAAACCATATTTAAAAGGTTTATGTATTTTATCAAAATACACAGATTGCCCAAATTTCATTGCGATCGTGCCATAAATAGCGGGGATATAGGCTTTTTACTTTATACACAAGAGCAGCCCAGGCAGAGGGCTCCAAATAAATCATAACGATCATTATACATTTTAGTTATGTTCACACTTTTATGAAATTAAGATTACTTATTTCGAACTGGTTCGTGGTGCAGTTGTCCAAGTTGCAGTCAACCCGAAATGTTTTTATGTCAAATAAAATAAATTGTCACGGGTTCAAGTCCCGTCTTGGACGAGTCCTTTTTTTTATTTATTTAAATTTTTTTTTTAATTTAAACAATATTTTTTTTTAAATTTTTTAATTAATTTTTTATTTAAAAACCTTATAATTTTTTAAAACTAAAAACAAAAAATTGTTCACCGCTTGCGGCAGGAATCGAACTCGGACCATTGGCTTACACACAAAACATATATGCCGTTTTACCGACTGAGCTATCGACCTTGCTCTTAAAGTGGAAGACATTTGCATTATATGTACATTTCTTTTCGTTTTTTGTCTTATCTGCTTCTTTCATATCATTTTGGCGCGAGTTGTAATAGTACAGGGTATTTTACTGTCGGGACGCCCGACTGTATGTCCATCTTGTTTTAGTTTGGTTGTTATCTCGTTCTGGAATTTTTCTTGGTTTTCAGCTTGGAAGCGGCAGATCTGAGGTCTGAGTTTCGCTTGAAGAGGGAGAATTTTCTGGCTCCAGTTTTATATCTTGATTTGGAAACTATCTTGTAACTATCGAGTGACTATCGCCAAAACAAGTACATCAAATTTTGATGTACACCGGATGTATACCGGATGTGGAACGAAATGGAACGAGAAATTCATATAGAACATCTGTTCAACGGGTGGGGGATGTTAAATGTAGATGTGTGTGAATACAGTATAAAAGTAACAAGATGGACATACAGTCGGGTGTCCCGACAGTAAAATACCCTGTACCATTATAAAACGCGTGCCAAAATTATATGAAAGAAATATAATAAGAAGACTTAAGAACGGAGACAAATTTACATATAATGCAAATGTCATTTATGTCAGAAGCAAAGCCGGTAGCTCAGTGAGTAAAGATGAAAGCATATTTTTGTAAAAAATTGGCCTGGGCTCGATTCCGCCGCCAGGCGTAAAAAAAATTTTAATTAAAAAATATTAAGTATAATTTTTTGCTTATAGTATTAAATACTGTACTTATTTTTATTTATAGGAAAACACAAAAAATATATATATATACATATACTAGTCGGCATATATATTTTGACATAGCGATGCTTCATTTTCTTCATTTTTTGGCATACAGGTGCTTTTTTACGATAATGTTTGTTTAATATATATGCCGACTAGTGTATATGTATATATAAGTTTGACTTCGTCGCATACGGGATTCGAACCCGTGACAACAAATTTTTTGTTACATAAAAACATTTCGGATTGACGGCAGCTTAGACAGCTGCACCACGAACCAATTCCAAATGAGTAATCTTAATTTCATAAAAGTGTGAACATAACTAAAATGTATAATGAACGTTTTGATTTATTTGGAGTTCTCTGCCTGGGCTGCCTCTTGTACACGTAATGTGTATAAAATAAAAAGCCTATATCTCCGGTATTAATGGCACGATCGCAATGAACTTAAAAAAACCTTTTGAATATGGTTTACATAACTTTATAAATTTGGGAGATATATGGTTTTTTTTTTAAAATAGCTCCACCAAAAGGGGGAGTAGCAAAAATTGAAAACAATAATAATATAAGAAGTCTAAATCACAAGATTGGTGTCTCTAGCTCTTATAGTCTCTAAGATCTAGGCGTTCATATAGACAGACGGACATGGCTATATCGACTCCTTTAGTGGTCCTGATCTATATTTAGGTAACTTTTGGGGGTCTGACACGCCTCCTTCTGCCTGTTACAGAAAATGGCACTCGCACAAAACTATAATACCTTTGTACCTTTGGTACATGGTATAAAAAATAGTACAAATTTTAAAAGTAAGCAATTACAATTTGCAATTATTAAATATTAATAATTTAATTTACTTTAATATTTATTTAAAAGAGCAATTTTATGTTTTAGTTTTATTTCCGATTAATTTTTTCTTGATATTCAATATTATTTTCAGATCAGTCATATCTAGTGAGCCCCACACCAACACTGCCAGCGTTTGGCGCTGATGGTAAGAAGTCTAGGAACTTTTGTACATACCGACTTTAATTAATCAATTAAATAAATTAAGTCACATACATTTGCTTCTAAAAGTATTTAGGTAATAACTACCATAATTCTTATTCACATTTTTTCTCTATTTTCTTTCTATGATTTCACCATCTTTTTGTGGGATGTACATTCTGGAAATCTTATTTTCTTAACTTAACTTTTTTTTCTAAACTTTCATAAATATTTTTACTTATGTACATTTGGTTTGAACTATGTTTATATTTTGGTTTGTGTGTTTACTGTAAATCTCTATCTACAACAATATAAGATGTAACTACTGTACTTTTGGTAAATAATAGTGCTAATCACGGCCGATTCTTAACGGTACGTCCAGAAATTGGACTTTTAACTTCAACAGTTAGGACATTTATACAGGATGGAATAACAACAGAATTTGCCACCAAAGTGGTTGGGACTAGATTAAACAATGGCCGACTTTATGCGCAATATTTAAAGAAGAGTTCTCGAGTTTTTTATGATACTGAACATCTTCTGGTTCCATCGGTGATGACCAGTTGGGTTGGCGAAGGCGGCGAGACGCTGTCTCTACAGAATCACAACGAACTATTCAACACTGACGACGTCGTCGACTGGCAGGATATAGACGATAATCTCGGTGTGCATCGTGATGAGTTTGTGGGAAACACGGATTTCGTTGGAATACAAACCACAACCGACTTAGCTCCGGTTAGCGAATCAAATATTTCGGTTCACGTGGAAGCTAATGTGCCATTTGCAAACAAAAAAATAAAAGAGATATCGGTAAAATTAAAACCGAAGGATGTTATAACTAAATTAACTGATCACTTGGAAACATTTACAGTTAATAATAATAAAAAGCATATTCAAGAAACCACCACAACCCTCAAAGACAATGTTTCACCAATACAGCGTATTGGAAAAAATGTGGAAACTCCTGGGTCAAAACGTATTTTGGCCAGTGTTACCTATTACGGATTCGCCGATTTTACAACAATTGTAGGAGATAGTGTCATTGTTTTTTCTCCGAGTACCATGCAGAGCAACTTTAATTTTGGACACGTAACGTCAATTAAAGGCAAGCCCACGTTAAACCCTGAAACTGATTTAGTTTTAAACGTAACTCCCAGAGCGACTTCAAATGCAGAGATTACGATTTTTACAGTAACTAGTGTTAACAATATATCTTTGGAAGAAGATGAAGATAAAGTTGGTGTACTTTCTCTAGAAGAAGGTGTAGCTAGTACAGTTTCTTTAGGAAATGGTGTAGCTAGTACTCCCTTAGGTGAGAGCGTATCTAGTACATTTGCTTCAGAAGATGGAGTAACTTTGGCTAGTACATTATTATACCAGGAAATAGTCACTGTGATGCCGACTGAAATATTAGGCACAGAATCCGAATCAAAATTGATTCCCACCGATGATAGTTCACACATAATAACTAATCCGAAAAACGGAGGTGCTACCACAGTTTTTCTTGATGATGATCCTTTCACGAATTTCGCAGAACTTAAAACAGAGCAAAGCTTAAATTCGAGTTTTGGAATAACGAAAAAAAAAATTCTTGAAACTATTACCACAACAGTTGTAAACAACAATAGTATAATTGATTCACAAATTATTAAATCAAGCCAAGATGATAATGAGTCATTATGTGATCACAATCATTTAACATCCCAAGTATTTCTTACTCAAATGCCAAAATCATCATCAATCCAAGTTGATAACGATGCCAATCCACTTTTGGGTCTAGATATTGTTGAAACCACGAAATACTATTGTATTCAACCTGCAGAAGACGCTGTGAATGAAGTCAATAGTGATACTTTTATTGCTTCCATAGATACATCAACAGAAAGTGCACATGAAGAATTAATGTCCACAGAGTTAATAGATGATATAGATGAAACCACATCTAAAAATGTAGAGGATTATGATATTACGACCGAGACGGAAGATGATGATGATTACGATGGGAATTCCGAGGAGATTGATTTCATTTATAAAACTCTATACACAACATATACATATTTAACGACATTTTTTGAGAGCTCACAGTCAACCGTATCAAGCCATACAGAGATTATAACAAATATAATTTCCTCAACACTTGATGTGGGAAAAACGAATCTAAGGTCGATCCAAAATACACTTAAACAACAAGATAATAACGGTTCTTCTATGGCTACCAAGTATACAATACCTATGGATATTGTACAAGTCTTAAATTCGGAAACTGAGATTGCTAAACAGTCAATAACTAATACCAATATTGACGATATTATATATACCAAAACCCTGCTTACAACATATACCTATTATACATCCATATTTAGCAATAATGATACGGAAATAATGTCTAGAACGGAAGTGATTACAAATTTTTTAACTGATAATAATACTTTGACTACAATTGAACCAAATAGTACTCATGAGAATAGTTTAGTAGATATTGTAGATCATCAAATTGAAGATCATATTGAGTTAAGCAGCTTCATTAAGAAAACACCCCTGGACGATCAGATTAGCTCTGAGAGTAATGATCGTGATGAAATAATGCCATCGGCAACGTTGCTTCTACAAACTAGCTTTACCACATTTACATTCTACACCACCATGTATGTGGGTGATGATACAAATATTATTAGTCGCTTGGAGACTGTAACCAATGTGGCTACCGAAACCTTGCAACCTACGAAACATTTGAGTGTTGAAGATGCCTCCTTTCCTATTACTTATTTTACAACATACACTTATTGGACAAAGTTGGCTAAAGACGGTGAGATTACAACATTAAGCCGAGAAGAGACATTATTTAATGTTATACAACCCAAGAATAATAGCACTGAAATATCATCTCCCTATACAAATACAATCGAAAAAACCAATTTAGAAAGTAACATAAATCCTAGCTCTAGCTCCTCCACTGATATTACCACCTATTTTACTACATATACCTATTATACCACTTCCTATGAGGCCAATTCTACAATTATTGCTTCAAACTTGGAAACTGTTACCAATGTGGTAACATCCTCCCTTTCAGCTCCAGCTCCAGGAATTAAATCAACCTTTTCCGCAATTCCCAACGAAAAGAAAATATTATCTACTACTACAAATCCCAATGTTATTTTATATGATTATAAACACATCATAGATGCTGATGAAATAAGCACTTTGTATTTTACCACTGAAGTTGTCTCTTCAATGAACATTGACGGTTCTGATATTGAAGTTACGAGCAGCACTTCCCGACTACTCGTCGATGAAGCCAAAAAGTCTATTTTGAACTCGCTAGATGATGGTCAAAATGGTTCCAGTAGCTCAAAAATTTATAAAACTGGATTGGTTCGGCTTATTGAGGGTAAACGTATTCAAAATTATACAACAACATTATATCAATCAAAGGTTATTGGAACTATCATTGATAATCGTTATGCGCAAATCATTGAAAGTACATCCAGTTTTCTTTATGAAAAGGATATGTCTGATAAATTATTAGTACCAACAAATGTTCAAGAATCTCTTATCGAAACGGAAACACAAAAAGTCGAATCAACAAAGGATTTAATTGGAAACGAAGAAGATATTGCAGACACAGAAGATCATGAAGCTAATCGAGGAGACATACTGCAGCGTCCATTCGCACCGGTGATTCGACCATTTGCCTCACGGAATCGACCTACCTATGCGCCTAAACAAAAAACACTTAGCCCCAGTAGTGCCACCATAATTACTAGATCAGACATTACACCAACAATTACGGCAACGCCTGCCTTAAAGTCATCTTCTGGCGGTAGATATATTTCTTCAAGGCGCGGCATTATTTCCACCGCACCTATAAATCCAAGCGAATCCAACTTATCTCAATCTTCAAGACGCCTCTTCGGTCGTCCATCGAAATCTTTAAGTAATTCTATTGATCAATCCATCAACCAGCCTTCTTTTCAACCGTCTCGAAACCGTTATACTTCATCTTCACGATTAAATCCAATCGGTTCAAGTTCCCGTCGCCCAAATATATCTTTTCGACCATCGATAGCACCAGGATTTCGGGCTTCTGGTATAATTAATAATCCCAAGTTACGAGTTAAGCCAAGTAGCTTAGGATCAACTGTGACCATAAACGCACAATCGAAAGCGGTCTTGAGTTCCGATCAAATTAGTAACGAGGATGAAGGAAATATAATGGAAGAAGTAAGCGGAGAAGAAGATGAGGAAAAGACGACGAGACGCAATCCATTGGTTCGGTTTCGTCGCCCAATAAGTAGACCCAGTGGTTTTATCCCAATAACAAGATCCAGTTCTGGCGTCTCCCCTGCAGTTTCGTTAAGAAAAAACCCACTTCTATCAGTACGATCAAAGCCTTCTACCACAACAAGCACTACAACATCAACAACAACGCCGAAGCCGAAATCTCGTAATTTTCAACGTCCAGCTGGTCTTCAAATTAGATCAAGGCCCCAAAATAGCCTATTTCCACCGCGAGGGCTCTTCCAGTCACAAAAGGAAAATGATCCTCTAGAACCTAAAGCAAATGAAGGTTTAATTGATATTGATTCCGAATACGACGACTCTTCTGAAAACGATGAAGACGTTAATCAGCAAAAGGTTCAGAACCAAAAGAGATCAACTAAACTAAGAGTTCGTCGTCAAGTTGATCCTCTAAGTAGAAATCGCTTTCGATTTCGTCGCCAGAACGTCACAACGATGAGTCCAAATCTAAAAGTTGAAGATGAGCTCGGCGAAAGTATACTCAATCCGCGGGGGAGGACAAGTTCCAGATTTAGTTCTAGATTTCATACGCCAGATACAACAACAGCAGTTATAAATCATAAGTCCATACGTCCCACTCGACCCACATCGAAACGTCCGCAGTTTACTTTGAGAGAGAAGGATGTTCCCACATCCAAAGGGACAACAACAGGACGCAGCAACTTTCGACGCCAGCTTGTCAGTGGAAACACATCTTTGAGACGTCCAGCTACAAATACAGGAACTTCGAATAATCGAAGACTTAAAAGTTACGGAAACTTTGGAAATAATAAAAACACCCTTGATAATAGTCGATCGTCTATAAATACTTCCCGTTCTCGTAATACCAACTCGAATAAGGTTTTGAGCAGAGGAAGAGGAGGTAGTCGAGGACGTAATCGTAATGATTATTCTTTAGATTTACAAGCGGTTGATCAGGAAACTCAACCCATAACAGTTACTCATTTTCTACCCGCTGAAGTGATGATACCAGTGATCAATGGACACGTTACCGAGTATAAATATATAGTTACTGCGAAAACCAGTACCGAAATTGTTGGACAGGATCAACTCACTCAATTTGCCGGATTGAATGGATTGACTTCGTTATATTTAAATCGAGAAGAAACAAATGTAAATAATGCTGGTATTACAGAGCATACAAAGTATTTGCTACATGAATCTATAACAAGTTCAATTATATTTACACCAACAACTATTCGTGGTCGAAAGACGTCATTTTCGCACATTTTACCATCTACTGCGTATTCCGTAGAGTATTTAGTAACGACTGTTCAGCCACAAATCTCGGCAAATGCTCCGCTAGCTAATATATTATTGTCCCAATTACTTTTGGGTAATCTCAATTTGCCAGGTCATCCCATAATTCAACAACCAAGTCCAGCGTTAGTTGCGACTTCTATTGAACCCGTAACCGAATATCGAACTCACACCTCCACATATGTAACAACGATTTTTGATGGTAAATCTACTATACTCCCAGTGACGTTTCAAGGCAAAAAGATACTAACAACGGTCTATGATACAACAGCGGAGACAATAACAGCAACAGAATATAGCATTGATACGATAGTTAATACTGCACCAATTATTCAGAGTCAAATGCATCAACAGTCTGTTCAGCAAGTAAATAATTTATTATTGCAGCAATTACTTCAACAACAACAACAACAGGATGGTCAAGCCATATCTAAGACTTTGTCGCCACAGTTATTTCTAAGTAATAACCTTCAAGACTTGGATGATGCTACGCGATCTATATTGAATGACGATTTTTCCGATTTGTCAATCAAAACGGAAGTTGAGCCGACGAAGAGTCCGAGGAAAAAATCCAAAAAGTCTGGAGGAGTCCACAGTAGACGCCAAAAACAAAATCATAAGATGGAGTTATTAGAACAAAAGGAACCGGACCAACAAAGCGTTGTAACTTTATATATATCCGGACGTAGGCCTGGGGAATTTAGCACTGTTTTATCAACTGTAAATGGCTATGATCACTCGGCTTCACTGCACAAAAGGCAAGCATATTTAAGTATTCATGCAACGAATGCAAACCAATTTCAACCAGAAAATACCCAATTAATAAGGGATCCCAAAGAGTTATACCCAAACGAAGAGGGTTCAACTGAATTAAAGGGAAGAACAGCATCATTAGAAAGCATTGTTGGGGATGTTGATCGTTGGCTATCACAATCGACACTACAGTTAATGCTACCAGAAAAAAATACTTCTATAAATACTGGCCTTATACAAGATACAAGTACAATAGTTTCTTAGACTTAAACAATTCAAATATTATACAGTGCCAGCAAACTGCCCAAGCCCTTTGGAAGGTGTCCGATAAAACTAGTCAATAATTAACAGAAAAAATAAGGAAATAACTACAGGAGCCTTCGTAATTAAATTCTAAATTAAATTTTCCTTATTAAATAAAGCAACATTTCAGGAAAATACATACAACAATTTTTAGTTCATTTTTTATTTACAACTTAATATATATATTTTTATACATCTGTCACTATTTCCTCATCTCAGAAAACTTTACTATTTCAACACGTTTTTTCTACATTTTAAATTAAGGGATTAGACAAAAAAAAATGTATTCAAAATTAAATATAATTTTAAAATATACAACTTAAAAAAAAACAATATTCTTATACTTATAATCGAAGATTTTGTATGTTATAATATTTGTAATTTAATTGAACTATTTTTCATTTTAATTTGCTTTCTGGTTTGCTATTTTGTTATATATAATTAAATATACCAATGTTTATAAATTAAATGTGTATTAATGTACAAGTTTTTAAGCAAGAAAATATACTTTGTCAATACAATGTACATATGAATTGAATTTATATTTTGTTAATATTTATAATCATAAATATAATACTTCTTTACACATTTCTAGGCACTAATCTATTACCTTAATAAAAACAAATAATATATATATAAAGCTTTTAATTGAAATTTTCTTTTAGCAATAAAATATGAAAGCTAAATTCGATGAGCCAAAGTTTGTATGAAATAAAAATATTTTGAAGTTAACGTGTTTTTAAGAATAATTTCTTAAGCATTAAAAAGAAAAAAAACTATTTTTTTTGCTAAGTAAATCGATGGTACTATTGACAGTGATATTTGATTTTGATAAAGGTAAGAAAATGTTAGATCTTGTCGAAATTAAAATATATATATTACTTATATTTGTCATTTTTAAAAGCAATAATATAAGAAACAAAAATTGGTTTCTTAAGAAATTGTAAATATTTGTAATATACTAAAATAAAAATATTAAATTGAAATAGTTAAAATAAGTTGGATCTACAAATACATTTCTGCATGAATACCCCAATTTTTTGCTATATAAAACTTATTTAAGGATAGTATCCAAACAGTAAAACGTTTCGCAGCGGAAAAAATTTTTAATCTTTTCGAGTGTGACCGCTGATTTTATTAGCTGTTCGGAATTTTTGGCCGGCAAATGATGCGGACATAAACGCATATTTACAATATTTTTAAAATGTCGGTACGAAAATGAACAAGAAAATAAAAACTACTATTGCTAGGCAGTAATTATTGCCGTAATGGATGAGGAAATTTTCAACCAAATAGGAAGCGATTTTGTTTACATTTTTAATATCAATAATTTACATTTTTACCATTATCTTTTGTTTTCTGTTTTTGTCTGTTTTTTTTTTCGCACACTTATCTAGTATATTGTTCTCATGTCTGACATTTAAAACAACCGCTCTCAACTATTGACCTCTCGCTCTTTCTCACTGCTCAAAGACGGTTTTATACTGTCTGGATACTATGCTTTAGTCCTAACATGTACTATATGGCGACAGTATCGCGATTGTATCGATGGTTTCGTTAAAAAAAATTGTAAACTAGAGATGGCGCCACTATTAAAGCTTTAAGTAAACGGTAATGTTTACAGACTCCAACCGGCCAATCCAGTACATCGAGGATAATGGTAACGTTCTTTCACAATTACGTAATGAAAGTAACGGGGATGAAGCAAGATACAATCTAGCCACTCACATTATGTCAAACGGCGTTGAACTAATAATTGCTAGTGATAATAATAAAATAAAAAATTTGGAAAATTCTAAATTAAATTTACCAAAAAAAAATAGTAATCTTAGTCAGCAAGTGAAACCCATTTTGATTACACAAACGCACCACAAGCCGTTAACTTTGTCGCCGAGTACTTTACAAAATCAAATGAAGATCTTAACGCTGCCTTTTAACAATCAGGTATGAAACGCTGATGAAGAATGCATTTAGTTTAAGGGAAAGAAAAGACTAGTTTTTTTTAAATTAAATTCTGCATTGGAATAATCAAAATCTTTTATTTTTACTCCAAAAATATAGAACAAATTGATAATTTTTGAAAATGATGATTCATTTATTACCAAAATTTGTTTAACAACCTATACCTATCGTACAAATTATGTAAAGAATGGCACTACACACGTGGAGAGCAAGAAAATGATTATTACAAATAGCCTAACAGAAGAAAAAAAGTATAGCCATTTAATCCCAGATGTTACTTTTTCCAGGGTAAGCAATATAGATATTCATTTTTACATTTAGAGTTTAACTCACCCTTATATATTCAGACTCCGGAACTAATTGTTGGCGTGTTTCCAACCACATATCACTTTTATAACACTTTTCATAAAGGCCAGGACCAGTCGCTGCCATTAGTGATTACTTCCAAATATACTATAACAAATACAATAACGGGTTCTGATTTGCGTATATCCGAGAGCTTGTTACCATCATATTATACAAACACCTATTTCAGTCGGATATTATTAACGAGAACCTTATATGATGGTAACGAATTGCAAAAACCCCTGACAACTATTACTAGTGGAAATTATCTCACTCAAGTGATTATTACGGAAACTCCATTTTTTCCTAACAAATATCAACAGGTTATTCAACCAACTTCTATAACTAGTAATAATAACGAATTTAATAATAAATTTAATAAAAGTTATCATACAGAATTCAGCACTCACATTATTGAAAATGTTTTAACTGATAGCTATTATTTATTAGCTTTGAACTTAAAGCAAAAAATTAATGAAAGTGCAAAGGAACATTTAAATACCAATAGTGCCATGCCAAGTTTACAACTATCAAAGGATATTCGAAAAAGTCACACTCTTTCTTCAAATAAAGTAACCATGGAAATAAAACCTTCTAAACTCTACAACTTCTTAAATTCGCCATCTAAAATTATAAGCACCTTTAATTTGGCACAATTAAGACCCATGTTAACTGCTGTGGCGCAACTATTAAAGAAACAATTAATAAGTACAAATATGGTAGGGACGAATTTCAAAGATAAAACGATTTTAACAAATACAAATCAAATGATGTCAGAAAGCACCCTATATTATATACCTTTGGAGCAAACCAGGAAAGATAAAAGAAAAGTAGCACAACAATATTTAAATGTAACAAATTGGCAAAAGGAGAATATAAATAAATTGGGGATTAATACCATGCATATCAAACCATCTATGCTTCATAGGTACCCATCTAAAAACAGCTCCAAACAGGGGGTCTCTTCTTCTCTCCATCGGCAACATTTTTTCAAAGCTTTCTCAAATAGAGTTTATGAAAATGGCATCCTAAATACTGGCATACCTATAAGACCTGGTGACGTGATAACAGCCAGTGCTGATGTTATTTTTGGAAGGCCATCCATACTTTCCGGTTTTTATTCAACCATAAACAATCGTTATTTAGCTACGTTAAAACCTAGTATACCCTTCTTGGATCTGAGGTCAATTACGATTCGCAATGATATGATATTAAAGCCACCACCAATACCTATCCATACGCAGCAGCTGCATGTATTAAGCAGATCATCCACCGATACAATCCAACAAAGTATGGACCCATATGCATTGCAATCTGCCTTTTATAGCAATAAAATTTTGGATATATTTCGAGTCCCTCAAATATTCAGCACCAGAAAACAAGATCTAAATTGCGATATAAAACACACTTTATCCACACATCTTCGGCAGGTAAACCTAAGAAATGGTGTTCTTAGTCAGACAATAAATATGCATGCTGCGCCGATAACCTTTAAAGCGGGAATCGATGCACACACTACCGATTTTAGGGGTATACACGTAAATAGTTTCAAAACACTGCTGTTAACACCGAAAAATGATTTTGTTAAGGACGTTGCTACTTCTCTTAAATATGAAATAAAATTAAGTAATATAAGGAATCCTGAAAACACAAAAGAAGGAATATATATAACCACGTATACCTTTCCATATCTTTCAAAACAGAAGGAATCATCAAAAAGCACTACCGCAAGCGATGATGATCAAAATGCCGATTACTCTCATGATTTACTTTACTTTAGGAATTCTATATCGAAAAAAAGAAATGGATTTCTAGATAAGATACCCATATTAAATGATTGGATTTCCATAAACACAAATCGGAGTAAAACAGACCTAACTAATAGCACAGCAAGTACCATAATCTTTATCAATGCATCAGATAGTCAACAAAAAAATCAGAAATTTGCAGTTAGCAATTTTAATGGTATGCCATACATAAACTTAACTAGATTAAACCCAATAAAAGCAATAAAGCCCAATAATTTGACTTTGAATAAAGAAGTCATGTTGCCAAAATCGTTAATTGAAGCATTAGCGAATAGTATAAAATATTTAAAAGTAAGGCCAGTAACTAATACAGCATTACTAAGATCAACAAAGGAATTATTTATTTGGAATTCTCCAGATATGCCGAGCTCAAATTCATTTATTTCATTACAAAAAACTTTACTGGAACCCTCTGAAAACCTACAGGATGATGCCTATGAATTGTCAAGAAAGACTTCATTAAATTTATTAGTTACGACAAAAGCACAGAGTACATGGAAATCTATTAGATATTATAATATTTTAAAGCCGACTAGAACTAGCAGCATAGAAAACACATTAATATTAAAACCAACCACAACAAAAAGTTTTTTAACAACGGATATCTATAATAATAAATATGGTAGTAATAAAAAAATAATAAATAATAAAAAGAATAATAATAATAATAATAATAATAATAATAATAATAATAATAATAATAATAATAATAATAATAATAATAATAATAATAATAATAATAATAATAATAATAATAATAATTATAATTATAATAATGATAACAATAAAAATAAAATAATATATAATAATAATACAAATAAAAATATACAGATTTCTACAATTCAAATTTCAAATAGTAACAACCCTAATCTAAAAAGAGGAGAAAATTATTTAAAAAATATAGTATTATCCGAAAGTGTAATTTTAAATAATAGTGATATAATAACTTCAGATTCCACACAACAGATGTCTGATTTTATTACAGAAATAAGCACTATAAATGACATAATAAAAAATATCGATAAGAAACATAATAAAAATAAAATCGATTTTAACAACTTGACAATTGCTGAAGCCAACTCTGAAGCTTTTGTTATTAACTACCCACCAAAAGCTGAAAATTATTTAAGAACTAGCTCCTATAATGATTGTCGACCGTCATGTAAATCGATTAAAAATGAAATATGTGTATCTATAACGAATAATAACAGTATATTAGAGGAAAGTCAGTGTGTATGCCGCCCAAGTTTTGGACGAATGTTTCCGGATCGACCCTGTAAACGTAATTACTTCATTTTATTCTATATATTTATACATATATATTACATTATTAAACTAAATTATATATTATAGCTACCTATACATATGAAATGCAGATTCAAGCAAATTTTGGCCAAAATCAATATTTAAAGCTGATCGATATATTAAATAGTAATAAGTTATTCTTGGAGGCAGCAGATCGTATGCTAATGCAGTCCGACCTTCGTGATATATATCATAATGTTCAGCTAAAAGCGGTCATTTCCACGAAACATAATGATTCTTTTATTGTTCAATTTATATTGCAGGTGAGATAGTGATATTATTTAATAACTCGATACATTAACGTGAAATTCAAAATGTTGTATTTTAAAATGTCGTTGGCAATATTTTAAATATGAATATAATATTGAGCTCAATTTTTGACGATGTTAATAAAATATTTATTTATCTGCCTTAATATAATAATTTGTAGCTCTCAGAAAACAGTAATGAAAATCAAATGAAAATTATTTTTCAAAAATATTTACTACAAAGCAACTTTAGTATTGGAAATACTGGATTGTATTTCTCAAAGAATGGGCTTGATCTGTTAGCCATTAAAGGTATGAACTATTTTTCTTGTATATTTATTCATTTTTATGTTATTATTACATATATAATTTATATATATATATCTATATTTTTTTAGATTTTGATGAATGTGTTTCGGAGAACTTTAATGACTGCTCCATAAATGCCTATTGTTTTAACTTAATTGGTAGCTATACTTGTAGTTGCAAGAATGGTCATATAGATATATCTGATAATGCTCAATATCCGGGCCGAATTTGCTCAGACAATACCATTGGATGCGATATATGCAATTATCATGGAAATTGTACTATGACAGAGAGACATTATGTAAACTGCATGTGTCATTCCTGGTATGCTGGAACCAAGTGTCAAGTTAATCTTAAAATTATAGCAATCTTTATTATTATAAGCGGTACAATATTGGCTATATTTGTACTTTTTTATTTCTTACTTATAAACTCTAGTAAGAAAAGATCTAAAGCGTTTATTACGGCCAACGCACTAAATTCTAGTATAATAACAACAACGGAAAGTCATAGAAATGACACTATAAGTCAATCAAGTCCGGAGTCCTCCACTTCTCTAAAGGTAAAGTCAATTTTGGAGAAACTCAAAATTAAATAATTTTAATTATATTTCAATAACAGAACTGCCATGGAGCTAAAGCCATTCCGATACGTAATATGTACGATATACTAAATATTAGAAAAGCAGTTGATAATCGTGATAAATCCTATCAAACGGAACGCTCTATTGCTCTCATGATACCACGTGCTAAATATTGCTGGCCGCATATCTCTTCTTATCATAATCATCATCATTTAAACAGCAACCAAGATACTAATAGGTCATTGCCAGATATGACATGGAAAAGTGCAATACGTAAACATGATCTCACAATAAATCGTGGCCGATCGCAAGGGAAATATTCAAAAAGTTCTTTAAATTTAGGAATACAGCCTAATATTGAAACAACCCTTATTTTTGGCGGTGTATCTAAAATTAAGTAAGTAAATTTTAAGCGAAAATGTAAAGATTAACTTCTATACACAAAATAATTTATATAACTAATAAAATAAATTTTATACACATATGTATGTATGTATGTATATATATTTTATATTTTGTATATGTAGGTCCGAAGACGTCGAATCCGAAGATACCACGGTGATCAATGTAAAAACCATTTTTAAATCTTTTTTTGTTTTAATATAAAAAAAATTATTTTTAGTTTGAGAATGTAATGACAGAACGAGATTTCGGTTCAACGTTTGTGTTGCCTCATACACATTTTTACAAACCTGATCAGGTAACATTCTAGATTTATTATATCATTACAGTAGAGCTGGAGAAACATGGATCTTTCTATATTTTTAAAAAGAAAACAACGATGTGTCGATATCGATATCACAAGCCGACAAAAATTTACCTTTTTCTTAGGGAGAAAAAAACCTTTAGATTGTGAAAGACCTCAGTCTTTATATTGGTATTTAAAACCCCAAAAGTTTAAAATGAGAAAATAGGTAATTTTTGGTACTTTAAGGTGATTTCCTCAAAATTGGTACGTGATGGTAACTTTTCGGTTTCGAACTAACAATATACAGACCGAGATCTTTCACAATCTGCAGTTTTTATTCTCCATAATTTTTTCTTGTTGGCCTTTGTATTCGAAGATTTTTTCAAAAATTAATATTAATTTGTGGAAAAATTAAAAGAAACAAAAATATGGGGTTTAGTCATATAAAAAGGATTTGAAAAATTAAAACAGAAAAGAAAAAAAAACAAAAAAGTCTGAACCCGCAGACATATTTTTAACTTAATTTGGAGATCCTATCGTTCTAATTTAGGAACAGTATCATTCTCCTATGGAAAATATCGAGTATCGATGTATCGATACTAGATCGATACTTCCTCCAGCTCTACTTCAAGGTTAAGCAAACTTTGGCGTCCCGAGGTTAGACTTTTCCTTATATAATTTCGTTATATTTAATTTATTCATTAATTAATAACTTTTTCAGGTACCATGTAATTTCTCAGGTGTTGAATCTTCAATGTAAATATTATCGTCAAAAATGTATAATAGAGTTAAGAGATAATTTATATATGTAATTGAATATATTAAATTTATGAGTTAATTCATATAATAAACTTTATTAAAACACCTATAAATAACTTTATATTTCTGTAGAACACTAGAGATTAAAGAGATTTGGATCGATCTTAAAAGTAGCTCCATTATTATTTCATAAAAACAACAAATAATATAGATCCAATGTACTATGACTATTTCATTCGAATTCAACAATATTTTCGGGCCTGGTTTACCATTGCGCGGTCAAGTGTATAGTAGTATATGACAAGTATATAGCTATGGTCAGCATTATAGGTAAAAATAGTATTCATTAGTCAAATAAAAAATTATATTATATATTATAATTAGTAACGTTCAAAATTTATATACTGATCATTGGTTCATTTCCATTTTACACCAATGTAACATATAAATGGAAACGTTTTTTTAGTTTTGACCGCAACTGTAGATATTTGTGGTGGAGGCCGTTATAGTGTTACGTCCATATGACCAGGGAACGGGCAGTTAAGTGTATATGGTAAAATAGGGTTGATAGTGCCCAAAAGCAGAGATGTATATAAGTATATATCTATATATATAAATTTGTGGACGTTATTTGAATGCAGTTGTTTAATAAAAAATAAGGGTAAAAAATAAAGCAACCATTAAGGGGTACATTTGAAATTACACTAAATGTACAGTAAAGCGACCGCATGTCCAAGTCCACCTACTGACCACAGTCTAGTTTCGACCCTGTCTACAAGGCCGTAAGCCACTAACGTTTTGTCACTTTAGTAGAAACAAGGGGGTTGCTCCACAAATTTGACAGGTGCAGCAACTTCGGAGTAGTGCAGTTGGTAAAATAAAAAAAATTAAATAAAAATCGCAGGAATTACATTTGACAAGTAATGACTTCAAAACGTACATATGTAAGTATTACTGAAAATGTTATGAAGATATTTAAAAATACAACATATTTACTTCTTTAAAAGTGTGAATATTTTTTTAATTTTATTATATGTACGTTTTAAGTTTTGTTTTGCTTGCTTACCTTGTTCTGTTATTATAAACTATACTAAATGTCCTTCAATACGACCGCATATCAAAACCCACCTACTGACCACAGTCTAGATTCGACTCCGTCTATAAGACCGTGCGCCACTAACGTTTTGTCACTTTAGTAGCAAAAACGGGGTTGCTCAACAAATTTCAAGAAAATCACAGGTTAAATAACTTTGCAGTAGTGCAGTTGGTAGAAAAAAATAAATATAAAAACAGGAATTATATTTGACAAGAAAGTACATAAATTAATGATTTCAAAATGTTCATTATTAGTTCTTGAAAATGTTATGAAGATATTTCAAAGTGCAAAATAATTACTTCTCAAGAAGTGTTAATACATATTTTTTTTAATTTCTTTTAGTTATATGTATGTATATTTTGAATTATATTTTGTTGCTTATCTTGTTCTGTTACCAATTTTCGTGTTGCATAACCTGAATAAAAAAGTTTTAAAGCTCAGTTGTCCTCCCATTTACTCAACATCAAACAGTTCGATTTTGTTGTTTGCTTATACATATGTACGTTTATTTAAATGTTAAATAACATATATATAGTTTCTATAAATCAATAATCCATAAATCAAAGTATGGTTGAGATGTTAGTGATTATTTTTTTAGTGAAGAAGACCTTAAGTATATACATATGTACATACATATGTACTTGTAGGGCAAATTATATAAATTTTGATCTGTTATTAAAGTCTCTGAAACTATTAATTTAAAGTATAATTTATATTTAACTCATTTAAAGATCTGCCTGCTTCCTTAACAGCTAAAGAATTTTACAAGCAATGGTAGATTGCAGACAGTGTCAGATTATAGGGATAATAATATAATTTCTCATTCCTTTTTATATACAGAAATTACAATGAATGAACAAAGCTGTAGTTCGCATACAATACGATCATCGTCAAATATTCCTTTGCAGGAATTAGAAGAATCCGACGAAGATCGCGAGCTGACCAATTTAAATTGGCTTTTATGGAATCAAAATTTAACGTGGCCAAAAACCATTATTGATTCAAAAACAGAAGAACATTTTAAAGCCAGCACTGAAAGCCACAACTCAATTATTCGACCAAGCCACGCAAAACAGATATTGATTTCAAAATGTGCTACTAAATCGCAAAAGGAATTCGACTTTAAACTAACACAAAAAGTTATACCAAAACGGCCTTCTCCAACTGAACGCTATGAGATATTTTTGAACAAAGTTAAACGGTAAGACAATTATTATTATTACTTAATTTTTTGTACTAAAAATGTTTTCTCTGAAATATCAGAAAATATTAAGTTATCAGAATTATCGATCCATTTGATAAATTATTTTTTTATTTTTTAAATATTTTGAAAATGAAAAAATAGGTCAAACTTATCATAATTACATCTCGAAAAAGTCAATTATGTTTTATCGACATTTGAAATATCAGAAAGTATTTATCGAACACATATCTCGCCAAATTATAAATTTGTTTTTTTATGAATAATAGTTCGACATATGAAAAAAAAATTGATTTATCACATATATGTATGTATATGTACACACATTAGAATATCTATTAATAAGAAATCAATAAAGTATTTATATTTACTGCAATTCTTAATTCATTTTTTAAATTTACAATATATTTGAACAGTGATCTAACAGAATATGAAAAGTTTGCCACCAAATATGAAACAGATATTACTGAAAAACCGCCATTTAATTATTCTCATATTATTGGCATGGCTATGTTAAAAAATGGACGCGTAACATTGCAAGAGATTTGTTCGTGGATTGAGTCTAAGTTTGCGTTCTTCCGAGTTCGTAAGAAGTGGAATGTAAGTAGTTACAGATTTGCAGATTACTACAGTTGCACTTAATGTTATCATTTTAATTTTTAGAACTCTATCAGACATAATTTGTCACTTCACCACTGTTTTCGCAATAGGAAACGAGAAGAAAAGAAGGGGAAAGGAGGATATTGGGAGTTAGGTGTTGATCCCAAGAAATGTGAAAGAAAACGCATTCGTAACAGAAAACTATGTAAACAGACTGTTAAGGACACCGATATGAAAAATAGTCAGAAAATACTAGAAATAAATCAACAGATACCAGATGTTGCTCAATCTGATGAACAATATTCATTAATCACCATACATGATAAGGACACAAAAGAAATAAGCTCTAGCGAAGGGCAAAAGAGCCTTTATAGCTTGATATCTAATAAAATAGATACAACCAATATGGTAAGGTAAAAAATACACTTTCTTATATAGATATATAACAGATGTGTTTTATCAACAGATATCCCGGGAAGTCCGTTTTTCTTCTACATCCAATGGCATTGTGAAACCTACGTCAGCTGCCGAGAGCGTCTATATTGAAGAAGAGAATAATAATATATCTTCTGATATAATTATTTCTAGTCCTTTCCATCCCTGTAACATAACCGTTAATTATGATTATTCCAACTTCCGACCCTTGATAGACAGTTTGGATGACCAATTTCATTATCTCCAAAATACTGGAGAGTACAATAGGAACGATGATATTTTAGATAATTTTCTTGATGTTTGTGTAAATCACTATTAAAAATATATAAATTCATATCCTGCATTACCATTAATCAGTAATTCATCAACAGTTCGGTCGGTGTTGTATTGTAGGTGTTAAATCATCGATGAATGGAATGAAAAATTGGTGATGAATTCTACATGAAAAATAATTATGTATTGGAGAATAATTATGCAATTTGAAATAATATAACACGTACATAAAGCGATGGTTTAATCCTAAAGATATATATAAGTTTGCTAAATCACAAAGCTTAATATCATTAATTATAATTGCATATTAATAAAGTAAATTGATCAAATAAAACAATTATTAGATGTTCTATTAAACAATTAAGAAATCTAAGACGAAGACGTGTGACGGTCTGCCGCCCAGTTTCCCAGATAGCTCAGGGACGGCCAGAGTCCGCCTAGTAGTCCGAGTGGTAGCTGTAAGAGATGTTTCCCCCCCGATTCCCAGTAAGAACAGTGGAGAGAATGCGGTGACTTAAGTAGGTTTATCGGTTTATTCAATGCTCGTGGTACAGAGGTGTCGATTTGGATCTCGGTTCTGCTGCAGCCTGGTCGTCTATGCTTCGGACCGCCCCGACGATCAGTTCGGCCCGGAATACGTCGGCGCTTCGGGCCGCCCGACAGGTCAGCTTGGGGCGATGGGTATGTCGGTGCTTCGGGACGCCCGACCGGTTAGCTCGGAGTGTAATGGGCCCGGGAGCCTGTGGAGAAAAGAGCAGAGAGAAGGTGGGGACTCGGAAGTCTTCCCAGAGGGTGGATTCGGAAATCTTCAGAGAGTAGTTGCGGCGGACTCGTAAGTCTTCAGAAAGAGGGCGGCGGACTCGTAAGTCTTCAGAGAGAGTGGGTAGACCCGTAAGTCTTCAGAGAGAGCGCGGCGGACTCGTAAGTTTTCAGAGAGAGTGGGTGGACTCGTAAGTCTTTAGAGAGAGCGGGTGGACTCGTAAGTCTTCACAGAGAGAGGGAATTCACGGTGGACTCGTAAGTCTTTGGTTTACGGGAGAGAGGCAGAGCGGACTTGTAAGTCTTCAGAGAGAGAGGGCGGGCGGACTCGTAAATCTTCAGAGAGAGAGAGGGAATTCGGCGGGCCGAATTCTAGGTCGCGACTCGCAAGTCCTTCGACAATGTATTGGCAACCCAAATCCTCGGATTCTGGTCGCCTACCAAAAAGTTACCGCTCCCGATCGCTGTCGGCTGCTAAGTGATTTCCTCCGGCCAGCGGCTCGCCTTATATAGCGTGTAGCGAGGTTTAGTGTGCCCGTCGCGATCAGCTGCTTCCTCTTCTTTTCCCGTGTGACCCTGGCTTTTAGTGTGGCCCTTCCTCGGTGCCGGCGCGCATTTGATTCAAATTCACACTCCCCCCCGTTTCAGTTGTGGCGCGTGATCGCCACGTGGTTTCCCCGGTTGGAGACCCCCCTCCATATTATGCCTCCATCCTCCTGCAGCCAGCGCTTCTGCTGCCCGTAGCGTTTTTTGGCCAGATTCTGCTGGATCGCTGCCACGCATGCCTCCTACCCATCTTCGCCGGCTCCGTCCGCTTCCTGCCCACTACCGGGATTGCTGCTGCCTCCACCAGTTTGGCCCGTGTCGCCGCTACTGCCGCCGCCACGTGCCGCTGCCTGAACCTCTCCGCGCTCTCCTCCAATCTTGCCTGCAACGAGAACACAAATTTCTTTAGTATATCTCATCAACTTGTCCCGTGCAATATGGTTAAATACAGTCTCTGTCAATGGTCGATGCTGAATGAGCGCGAGGTTAGAATCATGGGTTAGAGTGACCCCCCCCCCCCTATGTATCGAGATGGTTTTCAATAGATGTGTCGTGATCGGGGTCGTGCGATAATTCCACATACGGTTTTGTGTCCCCAATATGTGCCCGCCTTATCTTCCGTGTACGTTTGTTTTTCAACGTCAAGATCACGGGTGAGACGAATTCCACTACCTTCCATGGGCCGTCGTATCTTGGTGCTAGCTTTGCGTTGAACTTCTGTACTGCTTTTGATAGGTGGTGTGTCTTACACAGTACCCAGTCGCCAACCTTTGGTCTCCATTCTCTCTTCCTCAGATCATAGCGTGCCTTTTGCTGTTCCGCCGCGCCAACCATGTTTCCTATTGCTCCCCTCCGTTGCTCCTCCATGCGTTTCCACCTGTCATCGACCGTTTCCTCCTGGATTCCCGACCCTTCGGTGGCTCTGTCGAACACTGTACCTGGTAGCCTTAGTTCTCTCCCCAGTATTAACTGTGCGGGACTATACTTCGTTGTCTCCGAGATGCTACTATTGAACGCCAACATTAATTCTGGTAGTTGATCGTCCCATTTTGTTTGGTTCTCTCCTGTTATCTGGGCAATCATTGCTTTTATTGTTCGGTTCGCTCGTTCCGTCGGGTTTTCCTGCGGTGTGTAGGGTGTCGTGAACTGATGTTTTATGCCCCATCGTTCCATCGCCTGTTTCGTCTTCCTTTCCGTGAACTGGACCCCGTTGTCTGATACTAGAATTTTTGGTGCTCCGAACCTTGCCAATATCCGCTCCCGAAATACCCTCAGAAACGCTTCCACCGTTGTTTGTCGGATCGCCGCTAGCTCCACCCACCTCGAATATTTATCGATCATTACCAACAGTACCGAGTTCCCATGAGTTGTCCGTGGTAATGGCCCCACGAAGTCGACGCATACCGTCTCCCATGGTGTCTCTGCCACCTGTGTTAGCATCTTTCCGGCTGCTTTTTGTTGCGAGACCTTGTACTTCTGGCAAGTGTCGCATGCCCGCACGAACCTTTTCGTGTCCCTGGTGAATCCGGGCCAAAAATACCTCGCTTGTATTCTTTTAATGGTCTTGAATATTCCCAGGTGCCCTGCTTCCGCTGCGCTATGGTTCTCCCTTACGATCTGCGGTATTTCGCTTGCGGTTGCGTATAGCTTCCACCGCTGCTGGTCTCTCTCCCGTTCACACCGCTTGTATAACCGTCCCTCCGATATCTGGTACTCCGCACTCTGTGTTCCTCCTTGTAGATCTTCCACCTTCTGCCTTATCCAGTCGTCCTGGTGTCGCAATCCCTTGACTTCCACCTGTGGTAGTCTTGATAGAGCGTCCGCTACCACGTTGAGTTTCCCCTTCCTATATTGCACATCAAACTGGTATGGTTGTAAACCCAGCGCCCACCTAGCGACTCTCCCTGCCGCGCTCTTGATCGAGTTCAGCCATTTCAGCGCCATGTGATCCGTTACCACCGTGAATGGATATCCCTCGGGGTACATTCTTAAATTTGTCGATGCCCCAATAAATGGCCAGGCATTCCTTCTCCGTCGCGCTGTATTTTTGCTCTGCCTTATTCAAACCTTCGGCTCGCGAACGAAATTACATGTTCCCCGTTCTCTGCTTCCTGCGTCAGGACCGCTCCTAACCCGAAGTCGCTCGCATCCGTTTGTAGCTTGAATCGCCTTGAGAAGTCTGGGCACGCCAAAACTGGTGCCCGTGTTAAGCTCTGCTTTAGGTCATCGAACGCTCGTTGGTGCTTCTCCGTCCATTAAAATTTTTGTCCCTTCCGGATCAGCTCCTGTAGCAGACCGGCTCGCTCCGTGAAGTTTGGCACGAAATTTCTATACCACGACGCCATCCCCAAGAATCTGTGTACCTTTTTCGTGGATTTAGGTGCGGGCAGCTCCCGAGTCGCCGCTACCGTCTCCGGATCTGTGTGGATGCCCTGGTTGCTCACCACATGCCCTAAGTACTTTAGCTCCTCTTGGAAGAAGTGGCATTTATCCGGATTTATCCGCAAGTTCGCCCCTTGCAGCCGTTGAAATACTTCCCGTAACCGTTGTAAAAGCTCCTCCTTGGTCCTCCCTATCACGATGATGTCGTCCAAGTATGCAAAAGCATGCGATAATTGCCTGCTGCTTCGGGTTTCTCGGGTAGTACCTCTGTTTGATTGGCTTATCGTCTGTCAGGTATATCTTGTGCGTTGCTGCGTTACTGACCCCCTGCATCCTCTCGAATACTCGCCTCTACTCCTGCAGGAAGTTCTCTATCCTCTCATCCAGCGTATCCTCAGGATCCTGTGTGTTTATACGGAGGCTTCGATGCCTGGCAGATAGTGCATAAACTATTGCCTTTGATTGTCGCAACTAGCACTTGGAACTAGGTGGACTGTTTGGTTGGTTTGGTTGAGTTGGGTGCATAAACCCACGGCGATGATGGTGTCGGGCATAAAGACACGGCGATGGTGTCGGGCATGAATAAAAGCTCTTGGTTGAGGTAGAACTCTTACTGACTTTATTAATGAAAACTTAACAGTATATATAGGTACAAAATGCTTATGGTAACAAATATCGTATAACAAATAATGTGGGTTACTGTGAATGTGGGTTATTGTCAGATATATGACCTGACACTTATTGCTACAGTGCTCTATTTTGTTGTCCGCCAGTTATGCATATTCGCTTGACCTGGTAA
>VNJN01000430.1:0-21632 GCA_008042485.1 Drosophila mayri | reverse complement strand
TATTCTTTAGTTTTCTTCCTGCACTCTTCAAATTAAAATATTCATTTTCCGGCAAGGCAGCCTTCCGCTTTGTTTTTCCCCATTTCCATTTCCATTTCCCAAGAGCGCTACCCATGAGCTCCACCCACATTTGCCATGAGAATAAGAATAATTGTTGTCTGTCCTGTGTGGGCCTGCCTTGAATTGCATTTCTATGCACATTGTATATGGCACAAAGCCTCGAAATGCCTCAGGGATGCCACGATTCTAACCGCATTCCTTTGGCCAACTGTGGGAGAATATCAAGGTGCGAGGATACAAATATTTTCAGTCGGTAATTATAAGGTGGCAAGATTAAATTTTGTTGAAAAGATGCAGAAAATAACAAGGTTTTGTAAATATTTATATTTAAATACTTATATTTTATTTGTTATATCGTATAAGTATCATATTATTTATGTTTTAAATTTTCCAGTTTGTTTATTGATTTCTTAAATAGATTTTATTACCTATTTTTTCTTTAATAATCATTATTTCCCATTGAAATCTTTAAAGGTTATTGCCCCATTAGGCACCTGAAGCTCCTTCTTGCATATTGTAATTATCCCATTGTTTAAATAATAAACACTCAATCGCACACTCGTGTGTACATTTTATGATTGAATATCCAAAAATACAAAATACCCTGGCCAAGTTCAAGTTCCGACCCAATTACGATCCTTAAAGATTATCATATGGAAGGGGTGGATCGAACTCTCCTAGCAACAGGGCACTGAGAGAAATCACAATAAAATCTTTGAAATAGGTTGAAAATAAAATCCATAGATTTAGGTTTTATTAATTTTTTTATTTAGGATAAAAATTATAAATATTTGCCAAGTTGTATCTTTAATTTACAGAACTTGTTGTACATCTTTAATAACGTTTCTGGATATGTTACTCTAAGTTCACTCCAAAGGTTTTTAAAATTGTGAAATTTTATTTATATTTTAAATTTTATTTGGTTAAAATTATGGTAAAGCCCCCTTTAAATTCTCCCAATTTTTCCTTTAGTGTCTTGCCTTAGATGAGATCGGTAGTACATCTGGCTCTCTGACATCATAGTTAATAGCTTTTAGCAGCACTTTATCGCTTAAGTTGTTATTTGTGCTATTTTTTTTGGCAAAACAAATGAAGCTGCAAGCTAGCTGCCTGTTTATTTACTCCCAGCGGCAGTGGTGTGCGTGTGTGTATATTTGTGCATAAAACATAAATTCCCCCACATCGCATTGGACGCTAAAATAACACAGCTGCTGCTGCTGCTTCTGCCTTTCATTGTGGAGCCACCTGAGTAAAAGTGATTTGTTCGAGTCAATGGCAATGGGGCCATAAACAAAAGGGAACTGAAATTATAAAATTAACACCAGCACACACAGCCCCCGGGCTCACTGACGGACTGTCGGGTGGAAGTGTAAACATTCGATGACGGTTTATTAGCAATTAATTTAAATATTGCCATTGCCGGGCGAAAGGTAAATGTCGGCCTCTGCCCCAGCGCGTGGCATATAAACATTTGGCACAAGAAAATATAGAAAATAAACAGAGGGACTTAATAATAATCATTTCAAAGGGTTCTCATAATAATAAAGGCCACGCGCTGTTAAATTTAATTGTTATTATCTGGCATTTAAGAAGGAAAAATCAACAAATTAAGTTGTGTCATTTCGAGCGGTAAAAGATCAATGGGGATTTTTTATGGGCAAATAATAAAGTCTTATTTGTATTTTGAATGGGAAAATTGAAAGGAAAATATTAAAGAATAGCAATTAATGGAAATTTAGGAATATTCTTAAATAAAAATAGATACATTTTTAATATGATGACACTGCATTTAAATGTAGGAGTAGAGTTATTTAAGTTTTTATTGGGAATTATTGGATATTAAATTTATGGAAATTAAGCAATATTTCAACATAATAAAAAATTGAATTATTTAATGGCCTTAAGGCACTGCTTAGCTTTTAGTTTTCTTCTTTCCTTAAAAAATGACTCGATTTTCTTTTATATACATTTTTTATATTATCCTTTCCTTTCTGCAAGCGCCTTTAGGTCTTAATTTGCGTTTGAATTTCCACAATTCTGTAAATTACAATTAATTACATAGAGCTCTTTGCCGAGCTCCCCTGCGGTTTTCCAATTATCTAAATATGGCGGGAAATCTTATGGCATTTCAATTAAACATGAATTTCCTGCGGTTCACCTAATTCCCATTGAAAAGCGAACGCATTTTCCCGCCTGGTTTGTATATTTCATCATTTTAATGCATTCAAGTGCCAGAGCTACTTGTTCGAGTTCCGTTTCCATTACAAAGTGAAGCTGCGGCTCAAAGCATAATTGCAAACAATTAGCATGCTCCAGGACTCGGGAGGCAGGAGACTCAGGACTCGGGACTCAGAACTGGCAGAATCGCAATCCGATTCGCTGGCAAGAACGGTAATGTCGTTTGGCATGGTAATAGATTGAATAGAAGTACTCACTTGACAGTGCCCTGTCATTGGCATTATGCTGTGCTATTCGCGGAAACGAAAGGGAACCCCCGGCTCTAAATCAATATCAGATTTCATACATGTAGTAAGCCCAGGCAAACAGGATCCATATGTCAGCATGCACAGTGGGGGCTATAAGAATAGCAGCAGTTGTGGGCGGAAATTCCAGGAACTGCACTTTATTAAATTGTACCTCAAGCTATTTGTTTATATATTTTTTCATGGCTTAAAATAAACTGAATAGTTTTATATTTTATATCTCTTACATTTTATTCCTCCATTTTTGTCTTTGGTTGTTTGTTTAAGTAAAAATCACATGTCATTCCTCGCTTTGGCTTTTATCCAGTCACTGTTCTTGGCTTTGTTCAACCACCAGATGGATTATTTCATTTATTATTTCATTGGCATAAGGCAGGGTCAGAGCATTATTAGACTTTGGTCCTCTGATAAATGTTTATGTGTACAGGCGACAAAAATAGCACAAAGCCTGAAAGAAAAATATTAAAAAAAGTAGTATGTTGGAAATGTGAAGTCTATAAAAATATTATTAATTAAATTAATAAACAACTTATTTCTTATGAACAATATTTTTTCGTTTTACTTATTTATTAATCAAAATTTCAATCTATTTCTGGCGTAAAAACCCAATCATCTGCACTCAAAATGATCTACTTTTAGCCATGTCTTGTAGCGTTTTTACAAAGTGCATATTTTACTTTTTCTAGATCGATCTATATATACTCACATATCCAGAAAGTGCACTAGAGCAAGGTCGATTTGCAGATGCGAATATCTGCCATGTGCTGCATATCTGTCCGATTGACTTTTTAATGGGCTTCACGGCGAGTTGATTGAATGTAAATTTCACAGAAATTAGGCAGGCCAATTGCGTAAATCGAAATGCAGTAAACAATTATTTTTTATTGACTGCTGAGATTGGGCATACCCAGCAATTGGGGAAGCCTAATCAGCGAAGGGAAAACTTTTTCCCCAAAGCCATTATTTACACTTATGAGACACTCACAAGCACACACACACGTGTATGTTAATATGGCAAGTACCCAGAGCAAATATTTTTTCAAACCCTAAAACCAAAACCGGGCCAAAGTCAGCAACATTAATGGCAACAATAACAGCAAACAAGCTAACACGGACAGAAGCATATGGGTAAAACGACCCAGAGCTAAAGCCAAAGTTATGCCTAAGTGGCGGCTTTCCCCCCAGCCCGGAAAAACCCCACCGGAAAACCGTACAAATTTCCCAGCCTGCGGCTACCAAAATAAATTAAAGTATTCCCCCTTCGCACTTTCTGCCTTGCTCTCTGTATTTTTTGTCTATTTTTTAATTTTCTACAATTTGCCCACATAAATAAATTCAAAGCGGGGAAATGTCCTGTGGCCAGGATTCTAATGATTGAAAAAAAATGGAATGGAAAGGAGAAGTAATAAAAAGGAGGACCACTCTCTCTATCTTCTCTCTCTTCTGTGCTGTCTTTCAACTATTATTACCTTTTCAAAGACGTATATTTGCTTTCCTTGGGGATATTTGCCCAAAATCCTGTCAGTGCCAAGATGCCTCAATGCCTTCGGTTAGGGTATTACAAATTGACCGTTGTGCTGTAATTTAATTTGAATTCAGGGAAAGTTTACACCCAGTTGCAGCACACGCACACACAAAAATACAGTCATAAAATATGCAACTTTTGAAAAGAAATAAAAAGAACGGCAACAAAAGGAGATTAAATTGCTGTCGACATGGGCCACAACTTTTTCTGTATGGGCTCATTGAACCTGGCCTTAAAGCCAGCAGCCAGTTAATATAAAATGTTGCCTTTTTGTGGGAAGGGGGAAACATGGAAAAAGTTTGGCTCTTTAAAATTAAATTTTGAATTTTGATAAGGAGGAAAACGAGAGTGTTTATGTGAAATACAAGCGTTTTAGCAGCTTCCCTTTTTAGATGAGAATAAGATACTTTTCATGGCCGGAAAGCCAGTACAATTTCATCACGTATACGTCATGTGGCGCCTAGTAGGACTCTAGGCCATCGTGACCACCATAAAAATCTATTAAAAATCAATTTGTTTAGCAGCAGCTGTTGTGGGTGTGTGAGTGTGTCTCAAGAACTTTATCCTCAGCCATTCGGCTGTCTAATTAAAGTGCTCGAGCTGCGGGTAAATGTGGAAAAATTAATAAGCGCAACACGTGCAGCGGTTTTCGATTGCGATTTTCCTTCTTCGGCTGTTGCCAGGATATTTTCCCTCTTCGGCAGCAGCAGGGGGGTGAAGTCTTCTGGAAGTCTTCTGGACACCAAGGCAATCCCAAAGTTTGTTGAGCAAACCGCTTTGAAGTCTAATAGGATTAGCTCGCCCACCAATTGTGGGGCTTTCCTTTTCCTCCCTCTGCCGCCTGTCTATGACAAATAAACGCCCTTTTCAGGGGCCTCTGCCAGTGTGTATGTATATCTGTTGGCCGGTATAAATAATATTCAATAATGTAAAGCAAATATTTAGTAAGCAAATATGCCAAGACTAGAGGGGGATTTCTTATATCAGTAAATATTTATCCATGCCAGCAAACGAGGGAAATGAGAAATCTCTGCTAAGCTTTTTATACCTTTATAAATAAAAGAAGCTGCCTAGTTTAGGATTTTTCCTGGAAATTTTCTGATATAAATCTTTCTTAAATCTTTTTTCCTTGACAAGTTCTCATGAAAATAGACAAGCCTTGAAGGTAATTTAATATAAATTTGCAGTATTTAATTTAATAAACAATATTAAATGAATTTAACATGAATTGTTGGGGAGTTAATATGCCAGAATAACTCTTCAGGCATGGAAATTTATGAAAGTGTGAAATTATGGAAATTTGTTTATTAAATTAAACTTACTTGTGGATACCAAAAAAGAATATTTATAATATTTATCACTCTTTTAGAAATTTTTAACTACCTTTCTCTGTTAATTAAAAATATTTCCAATAATAATTCAGCTTGCAAGAATAAGTATTTATTAATATAAAATATAATTAACCACGATGAGACAACACAATAAATTCACTAAAATATAATAGGTTTCAGGTTTAGGGTCCTTAGAGTCAGCCAGGTTCTTCATTCATTCATCATACCGCCATTCAAATTGGTTTTTAAGCCTTGTCAATCACGCGATCGTTGAACACAATCCTCAAGTCAGTCTTGGCCATGTTGCCGAAGGCGCCAACCAATTCCGTCAGATTGGCATTGGGCAGCCGCCTGTCGAAGGGGAAGCCCATGGTGCGTCTGTCAGGATATAGCTTGTCCTTCAAGCCGCAGAAGGAGTAGGCAGTGCTGCAGGCATCATTGGGTCTGAAAGGAGGCCAAGAAGGTCAACAACTGATGGCTAACTTAGCTTTCAGGACTGCTTACGTATTGGGCTGCTGCACAGAGTCCTGGGTGTAGTCGGAAATCATGACAAACAGATCGAAGAGCATGCCCTGGGCATTGCCCTTGGGCAGCAGGAGATGCTGAGGCCAGCCGCAGCCGCAGAAGCGGAATCTGGCCAGCTCATCGGCAGCCTTGGGTTGATAGTCAGCGCCCACCGGGCGGAAGGAGCGCTCGAAGGGAATGGCCACCGAGGAGTCCGTCGACTGGCGGCGAATGGTGTTGACGCCAGGAACCACTGGGAATTTGTTCATTAAAATTATTTAAATTAGCTTTAGTCCGAAGGTATCCAGACTTACAGTCCACTGTAAACTTGTCCATTTCAATGGCCAACAGTCGCTGATCCTCCAGCCTCAAAGGCTGATTGCGCTCATCCACCTTGGGACAGATGAAGATGCGGCAGGTTCCCGTTCTCTTGGCTCCATTATTGGTCACATTGAAGGTATAAGTGTAGGGAGCATTCTGCAGATGCGTAAACGAAGCGAAGATATTGCCATCGGCCGAGGGACCAAAGTCCAGACCAGCTGCCAAATCAGCACTGGACTTCTGCCAGTAGGTCAACAAAGTATTGGCCTTGGTATTGGACTTGCCAATCTTGGCCTCAATATAGTCCACAGTCACGCCATCAAAGTTCAGTTGGGCGGCGTTGTAGGGATCCAGGCGAGCCTTGAACTTGTTGAATACCGAGTCAATGAATCCGTGCCACCTATAGAAGATGGGATCCCTCATGGCCGTGGTCACATCACCCATCACGCCGAATTCCTCCAAGTGCCTGGCATCGGGATCGTGGGCAAAGGAGATGATGTTATGTCCCTGGTTGTGCAGGTTGCCATAGAAGTTGTTATTGATGGAGAGAACCGGCGAGGCCTCAATCATGTTGCCCAGAATATCAATGCCTCGGACATCGTCCAGCTGAGTGCGGTTGCCAGAGGGCTGGAAAAAGCGTTTAAACAATATAAAAATATTGGAAAATTCCACCAAAAAAATATAATAAGAACATACATCTTCGACATAACCCTGATCGATGGCCGCAAGGACACGATCGCGCCAGCGCTCCACCTCGGAGATTTCAATGTTGGCATCCTCACGGTCCACATCCCGCAGCAGCTGATTCGACACACGAGCCGGATAGGTGCGATTGTTAACGCTGGAGAGGATCTTGGGGAAGTAGCCCTCGGGTATCTCCACTCGCAGATTGTTCAACGGCTGGACGCGCTTCAGGTTATTGCAGAAACGTTCCACATTGTAGCGGGCTAAAATCTGGTGGTGCATGTAGTAGAAGAGCTCGCCACGACGATCCTTGTTCACCACCTCCATGGGTCCGGTGGTGGGGTAGACCAAGTGCCAGTGCCAATGATGGCTATTAACGCCAATATCCTCACGGAAATAGGCCAAGCGCTGCTCATCCTCACGATCTGAGGCGGTGTAGTTGCGAGGAATATCGACATGGACACGCTCGCCGCTGTCTCCAATCACAGAGGCCTCCTGACGGGCATCCTGGTAGGCAGAAAAGTTTAAATTTTAGGAAATTAAGGAAGCCTCAAGTATGGGGGTGTCCACACAGAGGGTTCAGAGAAAGAGGAAGATAAAAAAAATCCAAGAAATAACCTATAACTTTTACAAAAACTCACCCGGAAGACAGAGGGCTCCACAAAGTTGCTGGGAAAGACCTGGGAGATGTTGGTAATGGGCACCTCACGTGTATCCGGGCGATGGGCAATGGCCACGGCATAGGCGTACTGGAACAACACTGGGTTCACACGATCCCTGATGGGAAAAAGGATTAGAGTTTCTCAAGGAACCAAAGGAAAAACTAAAATAAACTCACTTGGTATAAACAGACAGCGACACAAACTGCCTTAGGTTAGGGGCTCCCATGAAAAGCGTAATCAGCTGGCTGGCTATCTCCCGATGACGATCATTAAACAGCGAAAACTGATGCTTAGGACCCAGCTTCTTGGTGAAGTCCAAGTTGGGAATACTGGCCAACTCCTGGACTGGAATCTTTAGATCCACATCCTTGGAGAAACGATTGCCCACCGTCTCAGTATCATTGCGATAACGATCCGTATAGAAGCTATCGGGCAGTTCCAGGACAGTCTTGCCAGAGTCACGGGTGGTGAAAACCGGCTCCAGGGGACGCTGGAACAGCAGTTCCAAGGCTTTCAGATCCGTGTTGGTCATGGTTTCGCTGGGAACTTTGCTACTCGAAGGTTGCTTGAGAAGTGTGATTTTGAGAGGCAAATGTGGGGTTTTTATAGGCAGAAATTTGTGGAAATAAACATTAAAATTATATTTTAACCACAAACTGCAAGGGTCTAACCTTTTTTCTAAGATAAAAAAAGTGGTTGAGGTGGTGGTAAAGATAAGGCTTGAGAAAATATAATATATGTTATTTTTTTTAAGTAAAATGTAAGAGAGAGAAATTTGAAACCACAAAGTGATAAGAATAGTGAGAGTTTGTTTTACTTTTTGTGGTCTTTAAGTCGATAAATATATATTTAACTTTAAATTAACTCTGGGGAAGGGTTTTTACTTTCCCAATTCTTCCGAATTTCAAATCAATTATTTTAAAGTTCCACCAAATCATTACTACTTTTTATGGCTTCTTTAAATTCCATTTCCAAAACTTTGCCATCGAGTACGAGGAAAACCTTTTCGCGAAATACAACTTCTCCGGGAAGTAAACAGCCTCAAGGACAACCCAAAAGGAAAAGCTTCTTATGCTCATAGAAATAACAACGAAAACTTTTGGTAACTCAACAGGCTGCCACAGGACCTGTTCCTCTTTGGCCCATTAATTGTACATCTCCCTCCGTCGACGTGGCCCATAAATTAGATTTCGAGAAGGCAAAAAGCATGTAACTAAGAACTTAGAACTGCCGAGAGCTTTGATGATTAAAATATCTATACTGTAAATCAATTTTTGTCGTCCAGTCTGGACTGGAGATGTTTTTCCGAGAGAGGGAAAGCGGAAACCAAAACTTTTTTGGCCATTGTCAATAATAAATGTTCGGCTGCCGACTTTGGCGTTGAAATGTGTGCGCATTAATCTGTGAAATTGACAGAAAAGTTGGTACACAGAGGAGGAGCAAGGTTTGCATATAGAAAAGCGGCTTTGAGTGGAGGTGGTTTGTAAGGGGGAAATTGAAAAGATGAATTTTCACAATTTCTGCACTTTGGACATAACAACATGAAACTGACTTTTTAGAGTCAAGTTGGGGACCATACAACAAGCAAAAAAATACTCTGAAAAAATGAGTACATCTTTTATGAGGGACTTTATAAATTTATTTTAAGTAAAATCAATATTTTTGGATATTTAAAGTTTATAAATATTAAGTTTATGAGACTTTCAATACATTTAATGTTATTTTATACTTATTCAATGTCTTTAATAATTCTTACACTGTTTCGTTTGTTTAAAATAAATATTAAATCTCAAGTTAGAGAGCATTTCCCCATCGACTTTCCACCACCAGTAACCACTTGACTTTAACGCTTGCTCTTGCGCAAATATTTATCCCCAGCAATGTCATTTTTCATTGAATATTCCATGGCAGCAGCCATGGTAAATGTGCTCCAGATTCTTCTTGGCCAAAAAGACAAACTTGCCTTAATTAATTATAAAGTGTAAAATGTGTAAAGTGTGTGGAGGACTCTCTTTCACACACAGGCTTTAATTTGTGTGAATCGAATTAAAGTCTGAAAATTTCTACCCCTAAAAATCACTTAAAAAGTTTGCTTTAACCGCGAAAAAAAGAAAAATTTCCGTAACCAACAAAAACAAAACTTTTACAAACAAGTCTTAAAAACCAAGCTACTTTGTAAAAGACGCTCAGCTCTTTTCTCGTCATAAAAAAGGCTTCTGTTAATTACCCGCTGGCTGCGCCGAGCCGAACTCAACTTGAAATTTTAGATTTCGGCTTAAGCACTTTGCGGAAAAGAAAAAACAAAAATAAAAATAAGCAACATCAACACCAACCCTAAACTATTCATTAGTTGCGGCTTAACCGCAGGAATTTGTGGCACACACAGAGCTCTTATCAAAATTTTGAGGTAACCGCCTCTCGCTTTCAATTGTTTGCCCACTTGGGCACGAAACTGATTAAAATTTCATGGCTCTAATCTGTTGGCAACTTATCAGCCCGTTAAGTGGGTGAAGGGGAGGGAGTTGTTTTTTGTGTAAACATTGCAGAGGGGAAGAGGGTATCCTTTATCCTTTAGCCTTTTTACTTTAAAAGTTTCATAGGTATTGTTATTTTTTTATGTGAAAAGTGAAATTTAATGGCTTTTATGTCAGCCTGGGATCTTTATAGATATTCTTTTTGCTTTAACTCATGATATTCCTTGGGTTTATTATGTCATTATTAAATGTTTACGTAAAGATGATAAGGCGGTTAAATAATTAGTTTATTCATTATTATTTATTTGTATTTAAAATTAAAATAAAATTTTTATAACGCATCATCATCTTCACACCTGATGACAAATATAATTACTTTTTTATTGTTACTTGTTAAAAACATGCACAGGGTACTTAAATTAATATTCTAAACTTTTACAATTTCTATTTTGTATTGCAAAATTCCCTTTCCCTTTTGGCAGCTATTAAAACTTCCTCTACAATTATCCTTTTTACCTCTCACAACAGCTCTAAAAACATTGCTTTTAATTGTTGTTCAAGCAGACACCATGACATTTTCCTTTCCTCTCCAAACTCCATTAATTACAAATACTTGCTCTTAGCTGTTTATATCCAATCGAATCTAGAATTTATGTTGCAATTTATTCCGAAAACTAATATAGAATTACTGCTACAAACTGGATAATTTGTTAAAGATTCCAATTTCCATTCATTGTTGATTGGCTTTCCTTTGTTTTACGTTCGTGGGAAATGTTTCTAATCAGAAAACTGCACATATTGTGTGACACTTTGTGGGCGTGGTGTGATGACGATAGAAGTTTCATAAATTAACTTTGGTCCAGGCCTGAAGACAGATGACAGCGGCAACTCGGCCAATTAACAGTTGGCCCTAATTGGTTTGGGGACAGCAAGTAAGACAAGGCAGCAGCAGAGAAGGGTTCTCCTGGCCAGCAAATAGCTCTAGTTTGGCCATCAAATCGAGTGACAGGCGACTTTACTAAACTTCATTGTAATGAGACACATACAACCACCCACTCACAGACGCACACACACTGCCTTGCAAATCCCTGACATCTAATAAAAATTCATTCCAGCACAGTTGATGAGTAGAAGGGGAGAGAGGGGCTGAAGGAAAACAGTTAAAAATTTAAGAAAAGAAAAGAAAAGTGAAAATGAAAGGGAAAGTGGGGTTTAAAAAAGGTAGGTCTTAAAAGGAAGGTAGGTAAAAAGTTGTGGTTCTATAAGACTAAGCTTTATAAGTTATATAGAAAAATTCTATAACCAATTTCTGTATACATAAAAATAATATTAAAATATTTAATTTTTATAAATTTATTAAGTTAACAGCTGAATAAAATTTATTACAAAATTTTTGATAGATTTACAAACGAAATAAAATTTTTTAGTCGATGTATGGAAATTCCTGTCGGATTCCCGTTGCTTTTCTTAAGGAAAATAATAAGAAATAATTTGATAGAAAGTGTCATCGGTTTAAATATTAAATTGGGAATCATGTTTTGAAATTTTAAATGTTAAAACAAGACATATTCCTGCCAGGATTTTGGGCAGATTCTAGGATAACTTCTCGGTATCCTGCACTTGCGACACATGGCCCCGTCGGAAGTCCATTTAGTTCCAGTTACACTTACAGTTCCAGCTGGTAAATGTAACAAATCATCAAACTGACGACATTGTCACATTTCTCACTTCATTTCGCTCCTTTTGTGAAGGTCTACCTATGCGTGTGTTGGTTATTAGTTGCCCCACCGCCTCGTCATCTGTCAAATGCCAAATTGTGGCAGCTGGTTCAGCTTGTGTCGCGCCAAATGCCAGTAGAAACAAGCTCCTAAACACAGGCGGACGTACGTTTTCTCAACCAGTTGATGCCACAATGTTTCTATGTCAGCACAGAGAGCAAATATTAGCTGATTTATAATGGAATGAATTTATATAGGAATGAATTTGTGTTTCATTTTCAAATTAATTAATTTTGTGCTGTGAAATAAATACTCCTGTAACTGTATTTCCTTGTGTGAATTACAATAGATATTCTAAATATTTTAGATGCTTAGAAATAATATTTTAAATTCTCCTAAAATATTTTATTTCCTTAATTTCTCTCCCTGCATTCCCAATGCTTTGTCCCTGTCCCTTCCTTCAACTGTCTGTCTCTCTGTCTGGGCCCAGGTAATTGAACAACATTTGTGGAATGACATGGAAAGAATTGCCGTGAAAGGAGGAGGCGGCAGCAACAGTTACATTTGCAGGATTCCAACCTTCGCACAGGAGGAGCAACATCATCTGGTTCAACTGTCGGGGCAGAAGAAAGGGGGACTGAGAAGGAGACGACGCAAGGCGTGAGAGGCAGCGAGTAAGACAGGAACATACAGACAGGTGGCGGCGGGTGATTTTCTGCAATATTAACTCGGTGGCCATATGCTCACCTCCGCTGATTTGTCATACGCACATTTATTTATTAAGTCCTTGAAGAGGGTACTATTATTTAGGAAAGGAATCTTATCCCTGGAAATGTAACCATTAGTTAAGAGCAAGCAAAAAATGAATAATGAATATAATTTGTTGGGAATATGTAGTTAAGGAAGCTGGAAACTATATTTATGGTTGTATAAATTCCAAAATAATATTTAAAATTTAAACAGCAATTCATTGCCAAGGTAATTAATCGATTTTAATGTTGATTCAACTATTTGGGTCGCTTTTTCTCGCTCAATCGCTGAACCCTTGCCATTAGGTAACCGGTGATCCACCTGAAACCCAACTGCTTGCTGTGATACCTGAACTCAATGTGAACTGCGGTCTCCATCTCCACAGCAGGCAGATTATTCAGATCCAAACGAAAACCCCTGATATAGTAGGAAATGTTTGCCTTGAATGGACATTGCTTGGGAAAGTTGCTAAAACGATCCATTATGTTGCGCCCCAAACGCATGAGTGGAACCTGATTTCGATTTGCCAGCAACTGACAGCCATCGGTAGTGAGGTCGAGCAGGATAAAGTCCTTCAAGGGGCTTGCTCTTGGGAGAACAATTTTCATGGAAAAATCATGCTCGTTTACAGGCTGAGCCAGCTTAAATTCCATATTCCAGCTACGACGTTTTGAGTTCTTATTCATGCCACATCGGTATTCCTTTATAATCTTGTACTCGACATCCTCGCTGCTACAGGTAAAATTATCCGTTTGCAGTTCGAAATTATTCTGTAATAATCCAATACATTCATATATGTATTTTACCTATATGTATTCTCACGTATACGCACCTTGGCCTCAGCATTTAATTTCCAATTAGGGAAAATACAGACAATGGCTGCCATTGCGAATAATTTTGAGATCTTCGGTTTCAACTCCATCCCGAAGGCAGGTGTATATGACGGCAGCTTCAATTATGCAATCCAACTGAAATTAATGCCCCAATGCATCGAAAATTTGGTATAGTAATCAGTCGATGCGTGACTAATGATGGCATAATAATTATTATTGTTTTGATGGAGAGGCAGATGGGTTGAACCCAGACAAATCGATGCGTTTATTGAGCCAAAACAAGCTCATTTGATTGTTTGATCATAAATAAGGTAGGAATTGCATATTTAAATTTGTTTTGTGCATAAATATTTAAAATCTTTAAGAAGAGGTTTACTTCAGAAACTGTTAAAATCATTTAAAGTAAAACTCCTTCTATAATCGGCTCATTAATAATTCCCCGTAATCACTTTGACAATTAACGCTCTCAGCAAAAAAATAAATATACATCATTACTAATTATAAATGAGAGTAATTAGTCAAATGGATTACCGTCTGTGTACAAGTGAGCAGCTTGCAATTAACCATGGCAAATAATATAATTTTAATCCCACTTCACGCGAGCTGCTTTCAACATAATGTATCGCAAATTCTGTGTGATAATTCTGTTTAATATTTTTGGTATTTATTTTGCGCAGGCCAAGGTACATGTACATAAATTATATTTAAATTTAAACATTAAATGTTTTGTGCTAGCAAAGTGATTTTATTGTAGGCCAACTTTGATATGGTTTTCTCGAACTGCACTTGCTACAGCGAAGATCCCGAGGAGATGCTGTCGCATCTGAAGTGTGGCTTGAGTAAGAGTGTCAAGAGGCCCTCCTTCAACATTGAGTTGCAGTTCCAGAAGCCCGTGGCCAAGTTCTTTGTAAATATGCGAATTGTCTTGCCCAGGAGGATGGGCGATGACTTCACCCTGTTCAATCTCTCGGGCATCGATGGGTGCAGCCTGCTCTCGAATAAAAACCAGATAGCGTTTATCCAGCTGGGACGCAAGCACATGGATCGCTTCAGCAATGTTCCCAAGCGTTGTCCCTGGCCCAAGGATGTGCCTTATTATGTGCGCGGTTTTCGCGCGGATATGGCCGCTATGCCGGCCTTTAACTTCGAGTCGGACATGAATCTCTGGTTCGACCTTGTGGTAAACCACCATAAGGTGATCCGAGGGTTCATCCAGAGCAAGGTGCAGCAACGGAGAACGCAAAAAAAGGGCCATGGCGATGAGTGATTGGGTTCAAACATGGAAAGAAGAAAAAAGGGATTATCCTTTGAATATAACAATATTTAAAGTGTTTTAAAAATATACGAAATTTTGCTGTATTTGTATTATTTAAACTTTATTTTTTATTTAATTAAAGGTCTTCTAATAATACTTTTTTCTTTGTGCAAATCGTGTGTGCAGGTGGCCAATGGCATGAATAAAATTGCGGCAATTGAGTTTACTCCCTGTGTTCCCTTTCCATTTGCCTCCCATTGGTCAGCACCCCAAGTGCTCATGTCCAGCATATTTTCGTTTTTCCGAGTTTTCCCAGGCTACCCCGGCTGTCCTCGCCTGCCTTTTTTATGGGGGCACGTGCCGCTTTTTCGGTTGCCTGCCAACTCCAAAACCCCAGAGAAGACGAAAAAAAAAGAGAACGCCACATGCGGCGGGGAGAATTAAAAATTCCAACCTCGTTTCGACCTCTTACAAGGCGATTTCGCCTTAACGTGGTTATTAGGTAGCAGCGCTTCCGAATAAGCCAAATTTGCTTAAATGAACGCCGGACCTTTCGGCGTGCGGGAATTTCCCAGATGCTGGTCATATCTCACATCCCCGCGGGGGGTTTGTATTTATTTTCTCGTGTTAATGTTCTTTAAAGATAATTTCTGTATTTTTAGCTGAAAATGCCTGATCACATATTGGCCAGGAGGTTAGGTTATTTCTCAAACCTTTTTCTTTTGGGACATGACTGCTTAGAGGCGATAACAAGGATGTCCTTAGAAAGGAAATTAAGCTTTTACTGGGAAAGGTTTTTGAACGTTTATTTGATTTGTTTAAGTCGAAAAATATACAAGTATGTAAATAGGATTTTTAAGCCCTGAAACTAAAATTTACATTCCAAGCAAATTTACATCGATGCAGGCTTACAGTTTTTTTAGAAAGAAATATTTATTTACAGTCCTCATTCCCAGAGAATGCTAAGCTTTGTTTAAAAGTAATATCTATGATTTGATATATCATAAACTTTGCTGAAATTAATTAAAAGCTCATGTTCAACTATTTACAATTGCAATTATTTTAACGCGTTGTTTGCTGGTGCGTTTTTATTGGCATTCCGAACACAAAATCCCAACTAAATATCGAACAAAAACCAGGCTAAAAACAACACCCACTCACTTGTAATAGATAGCAATTACAAATTTCTAAAAACAAAAACATTACTTGTTTGTGTTTGTGTGCATGTAATATTGTTTACTTATTTTTATGTTGAATGCAAAATACAAACAAGGTTATTTTTACCAATTCAGCTGCATACTTGTTGTTAGTAGAATGAAAAGGCTTTGCACATTTTTGAAATTGGAAATTCACTTTGAGGTTTGATTTTGGAGATGCAACCAACATGGGCATTGATTACACTAGGCGAAAATATATGGGGCTTTGAAAAAGATATTTATAAAAATGTATTTAATTCGCTATGATTTTAAATAACTCTTGAGAAATCAGAATATTAAATTAATTATTAAATATTAAATAGGTTAATTTAATGAACTTAGTAAATTATGTTAAAGTAGTATTAAAAACTTATATTTACAACTACTTCTGGTTTTTAAATGTTTTTCAATTTAAAAATATGAAACAACCTCATTTTTAAAAGGCAACCTTCCCATTTAACCCCACAACACCAATTAACTTTGTGTTCTAGACTTATTCCATTCAGAAATATATTTTGCCAGGACCTAACTTTGGCAGGAAAAACACAAATTTTCTTTTTTTTTTTGCTAAAAGGAAAACTCTTGACTTCTCTCTTGGCAAAGGAAAAAAATCCAAGTATCATCAGCCTAATCATGTGAAATAAGGCGGAAACGGAAATTGCACACACGTACGCATCCAAACAGTTGCAAATGCCATCGCCATCGCCGCATGTTTGCGTGTGTGTAAGCCAGGACCAGATGCGAGGAATCATCTGCTATACATATGCTATATATATGCCACCTGCCACCTGCTGGTCTCCGGAAATGTTGGAAATGAAAATTTTGCGGTACAATCCTGCACACACACACGCTTTTACCCCTTGTCTCTGGATTGGATTGGAAAGCCAAGTGGTTTTCCTGCATTTTCCGCATTTATGGGAGGCCCGACCTGTGTAATGGCATATTAATCAAAATTGCATCGCATAGCTAACCGAATTCTCTTCGACCAGGTTATAGCGCTGCGGGCTGCCATGTGTGGGGGTTAATTTTATCGGAATTTTGGACACGTTATCAGGAGGCATGGAATTAGTAGATTACACTAGGGTGACTCAGGTGATGGGGGAATGCGATTTACTGGGAATATAGTTTTTCCAAAGGAGGATAGGGATATGTGTTACTATTTCTGATGCTTAAATTTTCATGTTTTCAATGAACTATAAAATATTTAAAGCTATTCTTTTATAGTTTAGGTACGAAAAATTGAAAACATGCTGAAAAATAATCATATCATTTAGAACTTTACTTTTACGCTCTATTTAATATTATTAATAAAATAGTTTGAATGAAAATGCTTATTTTCATTTATTAATTAAATGTCAGCACCCCCTCTTAGCTTTTCTTTCCCAAACTAATCTCAGCATTTTCCTAATATCAACACAGCGCCCCCGATGACGTTGAGCTGTTATCAGAATTTGGCTTTGGGCTCATAAAAAACCCCAACAGCTGTCACCGTGTTGCGGTTTACGGTTATTTTGTTGCCATTTTCCCCTGCCTTTTGGCTGCAAATTAACGCGAGCAGCACCTGCGGCAGAAAAAACAAACAGGGGAAAAAGGTGATCAATATGGAAAAAACAGTTGTTGGCCGTCTCGCCTCCGCGCTAAATGGTTTCGAAATGTTTTCCATTTAAGTTTTCGTCTCTCATTGTTCTAACTAGCTGAATGAAAAAGTGTTTTCCGGCACAAATATTTTCCTATCAATGTGCTACAAAAAAGAATCAAAATAAATAAAAACAATACAAATGGAAGCCCATCGGAGAGCATACAATGCCAGGGGTATATATCGCAGAAAAAGTCAATTAAAATAAATAAAGGGAGAGTTCGTTTGGCTTTATAAACAAAAACATATATATATATACACAATAAAAAATGGAATCAAATTTTATAAAAAGGGGTATTTTACTTTTTATTTAAAGAGCCTAATTTTTGGATTTAATTAAAACTCAATTGTGGAAACCAATTCTCTATTAGATTTCAGGACTCTCGAATGTGTGCAAATTATAAATAAAATGTAATTCAGAAAATAAATATTTTTCTAATTTTTGCAATCACTTTAAGATATAATTCATATTTTTTATGTTTAATCTTCGTTTCGATTTGTGGGTTCTTAACGGTTTAAAAAGAATTTCCTCCATAAAACCTGTGTCTTTATCGCCTGTTTGTCTCTTACATATATTTGCAGGATTGCCACGCCCCAAGGAGCGCTTAAAGCGGCGCACCGGCCCCACCATTCCCATGCCAGCCCGCAAGGGGCTGCTAGCGCCCCAGAACACATTCCTGGACACAATCGCCACGCGGTTCGATGGCACGCGTAAGTGAAATGCTAATGCTAAGCCCACCCGATGCTAATGCTAAGCGATTCCCCTGTCATTCCTCCTCAGACCGAGTCCAAGTCCATGGGTTTTTTATATGATTTTTTGTAATGTAATATTTATGGCACTTTTTTTTATTGAGATCGTCGATGGGAAATGGAGCTTGCATAAGCCAAAATGCCGGCATCAACTCGTAAAAAAGTACGCATAAGAGATTTCCGGGTATTCACATCCGGGTCCCTTTTTCTGTAGGTGCACAGAGAAAGCTAACTTTCTTGAGATGTCAGAGCTAAGGAAAAGGATATGGAGTTTATTTATTTAACTTTTATATTTAACTTTGATAGGGTATGGCTAACAGTATCCCATTTCTCATTAATACCATTGGTTTGCACACAGAAGTTTATTTTTCTGCTATTGTTAGAGCTGAGGGACCCCTTTAAAATCCCTTAAAAATTATATTAAAAATGTAGGGGAGGCTTAACATATTTTTAGAATACCAGGATTATTTAATATAATTTTTTCCCAGTGCCTTTCTCCCAGATTTGGGACACCAGGGACAGGGACTCACGAAGAGATGTGTTTGTTAAGTGCTCGCGCGTGGGGACAGCAGCCATTTGGTCACGAATTGTTGTTCTATATGCACATAGTATATAGTATACATATACGTGAAAGGACTTATCCATATTGAAAATCTGGCCATAAAGCATGCAAAAAGCCGCTTTTTCGCGCTGGGAAATTAAAACTATGAGCTGCTGTGCGTACCGCCCCACATTTCTCGCAGGCAACTTGATACACAAAGGCAAAGACTCAGACTCGTGGAAACCTTAAAAAAATATGTATATGTATATATTCCTTTGGGAGCAGGAAAAAAAAAGAAATTAAAGGAAGAGAATGCTTTACAGTAAATTAAACTGCGCCTTGTTTGGCTGCCAAGGTATTTTTCTTTTTTTTTTTTCCCTCGCACCCAAGCGTAATGATGGGAAAAGGCATTAAAATTGTGAATGTGAATGTGAGAGAACTCATTTTATTTCATATTTAAGTTTTTGCAGTTAGTGAGATTTCAAGTAGATTTCCCCAATCGATTGATTTGGGGGAAAATCCTCCAGCTCAACTCTACTCGCTTCCGTTGACAGGACGACACACACGTGCTGATTTGCCACTTCCCCCCTCACATCATATAAATTAATTGTTTTATTTCGCTCACAGTCAGACATAGGGAGCGATAATTGTCTTTACGAGTTGTCACAAACTCGGAACATGAAATGAAATGCTCAGCAGTCGGCAGTCGGGGGATTAAAAAGGTTTTACGAGGCATAAATAATAAAGGGAGCATATTAAATGAGCCGGAGTCAGTCAGCTGAGCGGTATTAATGCGGGTGAGGATGAGGATGTGGATGTCCTTGTCGCCGGCAGCCGGGAAAATAACTCAAACAAAGAGCAGCCTGCAAGTGATTTAGCCGCTGGCTGTCAAAATTATTCCGTAAATAAGTATAATGTTCAGGGATGTATAACAAATATTAAAACCGAAAATGTATGCTTCATTTTACACTATTTTACACTTAATTTTGTGTTTAATTGGTGTGTAGTTTTAGCAAGGAAACCAGCACGTAAACCAGGACTTACATGGTTTAAAATGTGTTCCTGAATGTAGTAGAGATAAGGGAAATATAGATATATTGATACTGTTATGTATCCCAAGTATATGCTCAATAAAATGCAATTAAAAATGCATTTAAAAATATGATATATATTTCTTCACTAAAAGATAAAGCAACATATTTATATTGACAATTTGCCCCAACTAAAACCCCATAAAAGCTTCATTTATTTGATCTTTAAATAAGTTTTAAACTAATTGGAAAGCAAACAGCTTAATTCGTTTTTACCCACGCGTGCACTTAGCTCTTAATGCCACCGCAGAGAACTTTCCACCAAAGTTTTTATTGATGCAATACATTAAGTAAATTTACTTTTAATTCGTTGGTTATTGCGGTGGCAGCAAAATGAAGTATTTAACAATCAATTTTGCAGTTGCTTGTGGCGACGTCAATTAGCAGGATGGATGGATGATTGTAAACAATTTGCTGGCACTTTTCCAGAGTTGCGACAAAATGTCCTTGATTGCTAATAAATGGGATTATTATTGCAGTTACTTTTCATTTTCTAGAACATATCTGTGACTTGTTGATATTGTTGTAGAACACTCACCCACACACAGAGAAGCTCCTCCTCGAATTGTGGGCCCCACATGAGTTTTCATTTCGAGCTGCCATTCAGCCAGGCTTGTCTCTCAATTCAATTTGTTGCATCCACATCCGGCTCGCTCCCCCACTTTCCATATATACATATGTACATATGGAACATCCTAATTTGTCCATTGTGTCGGCAATTACGATCTCTTTCTGGCTCTATTCACAGCGCTTCGAGCCATAAAGGGATACGAGTCATGGGTAAATTTCTATTTATGAAATTGCAATGGCAATGGCAACGGCACAAGGTAAATAAAGGCAAAACGTGCTGTGAGCAATTCACTCTTATTGAATTGTGCTTCTTCGAATCGTTGTACATAAATTCAGGGAGCTACTGCTACCCTTTAGCTGGATTTTGGTTCCCAGGAGCAAAGCCAACAAAAAATGAAATTCTATGTGAAACTGGCCAAATGGCACAGAAGGAATTTCATTTCCTGCAGCGAGTTCGTTTCCAGAAAATTTAATTAAATGCTGTTCAGATTTTTTCTCGGTTTATTTGTGTATTTTTGTGTTTATAGTATACGAGGTGTGTTCAAAAAGTAAGGTGACTTTGTATTTTCAAGAAAAACTATTAATTTATTTATCAATATTTATGTTGTCCCCTTCAAAGTAATCCCCCTCAGATACAATACACTTATGCCAACGGTTTTTCCAATCCTCAAAGCACTTCCCATAAGCACTTTTCGGTATAGCCTTGAGCTCTTGCAGCGATGCAGTCTTTATCTCTTCAATCGTTGCAAATCTCCGTCCTTTCATAGGTCTCTTCAGTTTTGGGAACAAGAAAAAGTCACATGGGGCCAAATCCGGTGAATATGGTGGCTGAGGCATTATTGTGGTGTTGTTTTTGGCCAAAAAATCTCTCACAAGCAAAGATGAGTGAGCAGGGGCATTATCGTGATGCAAAAGCCATGAATTGTTTTTCCACAATTCTGGACGTTTCTTTCGTATTGCTTCTCGCAAACGGCGCATAACTTCCAGATAATACTGTTTATTGACCGTACGACCATATGGTAAGAACTCCTGATGCACCACGCCATGGTAATCATCAGTTGTTGACGTGCTTGGGCGTCCAGAGCGAGGCTGGTCATTGGCATCTTCCCGGCCATCTTGGAAGAGTTTGTACCACTTGTACACATTTTTTTTACTCAGAACAGTTTCACCGTATGCCACTGTCAACATTTCAAGTGTTTCAGAGCACTTAATTTTATTTTTTACACAAAATTTGATGCAAATCCTTTG
>VNJN01000426.1:20545-153662 GCA_008042485.1 Drosophila mayri | reverse complement strand
GGCAAATAAAAAATATCACAAAAATTAAAGAACAAAAAATAAAAAGTAACTGCACGAGTAGTAGGACTAGGAATGAGCTCTGGGTCCGTTGGCTCCTCCTTATATAGGGAGCCAAGGGGCACAGTGTGGCAGTGACTGTGCCCCTTCCTTTGAGGCGTTTTTGATGGCTGCCGATAGTTTCCAGTGCGCTTCCTTTTGCTCCTTGATTTGGAACCATCGGCAGCTCCAAGCACTCCTTGAAAATGTTGTCAGGTTGTTTTAAATTCCTATTTAAGTGTGAATTTTGATAGAATCAATAAAAGAACGCTCTGAAATTGGCTGAGTTAAGGCCAAGTTAGTAACGATCATAAAACCATTGAAGTGGTTACAAATTGTTAAGTCAATAAATTTTGTTTATTTCAAATTAAAAAGTAAGGCTAACATTTTCTTTTTAATTTTTAACAACTGAGGAAAAATTAAAAAATAAATGTTTGTTTAATTTGTACTCAAAATGCAAAGACCGAAGGCGCACATTGTTATTATTTATTGAATTTGTTCTACAATTTCCTCAAATTTGATATATTCCGCTCTCTCCTTCTCTTTCCCCTCGCCAACAAGCTGTAGTTAAAAAAAATGCAATTAAAAATTGTGAAAAATGTAAAATAAAAATATTAAAAATGTTTATTTCATACATATGCTGGTTTGAGATCTAACTCAAAATTGCAAAACATAATTATTAATATTTAAGCTGAAAAATTACCCCCTTGGTTAATAAATTTTGGGAAATTATTCCATTTTCCTCTATTTTGTGGCTTTTTAACATCCTGTGGAGAAATGAAGGACTCGGAGTGCAGCCTTTACCGCTGCTTATTTTGTGGTGACTTAAATCCTGTTGCCAGGACAGGTGTCAACACAAAGGGGGAAGTCGCTCCTCTGCCTGAGTCAGAAATTGATTAGAAAAACATGCTTACATTTTTCCACATTTTTTTATTCGTTAAGAAGTTTATGAAATAAATAAGAACTAACGTTTAGCTGATGACGGATCCAATAAATAGCAAATAAATAAGTAAATTTCAGATTCAGGGGACTCCCTAGGCACTAAGTACTAAGTCTAACTCCGGTTTCCGGCCAGCTGCGGCGGTACAAGGTATTTACACTGTTGCCCAGCATGTTGGCAAACTCGCGCTGGCCGCTCAATTGAAAAAATCAAGGATGCCGTTGAGCAGCTCGTAGGCGAAGCCCGTCTCCTCGGTCGCCTCTGCAGCAGCCTTCTTCTTCTTGTTCTTTTTCGCCTTCTTCGATTTCTTGGCCTTGGGAGTGGTGGAGTCCAGGTCAGCGCCAGCGGCAGCAGGAGACGGGGTCACCTCACCCTCAACGGCAGCCGGAAGTGCAGCCTCATCGGCAGCGGCCTCATCCTTGGCAGGAACGGCGGCCGCAGGAGCACCCGCCTCGTCCTTGCTTTGCACGAGCTGCGTCTCCGCCTGGCCATCGGTGCTCACATGCTCCCTGGTCTGATCGGCAGCAGCGGCAGCGGCAGCCGATGGCTTCTTGACCGGCTTCTCGTCCTCGTCGTCGTCCAGCTCATCCAGGAGCCCGGCCAGACTGAAGCCGCCATAGTCAGCGTCCTCGGGTGCCTCGGCATCATCGTCCTCGGCATAATCTTCGGTGTCATCATCGTCGTCGGTATCGGCATCGGCATCGCTGTCATAGTCATCGTCCTCGTCCTCGTCATCGTCGCCACCAGCTATGGAAATGGAATAGAAATAATTAGAAAAATGTGATTAAATATTATGAAAATGTTAAATCTATATATTATCTATATTCTGTTTGATTTATCTAAAAGGAAAAACAAATAAATAAAATTACATTTTCTACATGTTGCTTAAGCAAATATTTTTCTATCTATTTAATTTATATATATTATTATAGTGGCCATCAATTTAAAAAATATTTGATTTAGGGAAACAATTTTATAGAAAAAAATTCAATAAAATGTTTTCTTATTCTTTGAAAATATCTAAAATTTATTGAAACATTTTGAATATTTATAATTTCTACATTTATATAAAATATATTACATTATTTACAATATTTTTAAATTAAAATATCGAGGGACTCAAGCTTGGTTCCACTAGGCGGATACGTAATATAATTTAACAAAATATTACGTATACGCCAAGTGTGCGCTTCAAGTTCCAACTTCGCACAAGAATTTGTACTTATTTAACTTGAATTTGCATTTGGAATTAATTTAAATTAAATTTATTGATTTATTTATTTAATTTAAATCAAAGACTCACCGGCAAAGCCAAAGATATCATCATCATCGTCGTCATCATCGTCCGAGCTCGCTGGCTTAACGGGCAACGGCTCCGCCTCGGCCACTCGCAGACCCTCCGGACCAAACTTGAAGCAGGAAACACGCAGCGAGGCCTCCACCTCCTCGTCGGAGCGCAGCTCGAAGGCCAGGCAGGCCTTGAAGTCCTTGTTGGACTCCTTGGAACGCGACAGGCCATAGACGCGGCCACAGAACTGAGAGTAGCCGCCGGGCAGGCCCACGCAGATGGGGCGAGCCCGCTTGCTGGAGATGCGGCGCGAGGCCAAAGTAATGTCACCGTACTTTAGGGACACATTCATCTCGTCGTTGCCCAGATAGGCGATCCTGGCGCAACCCTGGCTGGTCAGCAGCGGCAGTCCGAACTTGCGGCAGCAGTCGCACTGCGATTCCGAGCACTTGCAGAACCTGCTGATGGGATTCTCCGGCTTGGCGGTGGTGCTGGGCACCTTTGGTGGCTTGGTAACGGCGGCAGCGGTGGCAGCTGCCTCTGGAGCAGCCTCAGCCACAGGAGTTTCCACAGCAGCAGCGGGAGCAGGAGCAGCAGCAGTGGCCACATCCGGCAAGGCAGCTGCCGCATTGGTGGACTCCACATCGCCGCTGGTTATCTCATTGGCACTCTCATCGATTGCCGGCACAGCGGCATCCACCACATCGTCCACCTTGGGCGGCTCGGACTCTGGCGGCGCCACATTCGGATCAATCTCCTCGGGCGGCAGATCCAACTGCTTAAAGTTCTCCGATATCTTATCTGTGCGCCGGAACACAGTCTTGGCCTCCAGCTGGACGATGGCAGTGCTGGCCACCAGGAGCAGCACAAGCACTAGATTCTTCCGACAGCTAATCATTGTGTGAACTGTGGATAAAAAGAAGGCAAATTCCAGGGGGTTAGTTGCGAGAGGAATGGGAACAGGACATTTTCAAGCAATAAATCCCAGAATTTTTATAAAAATTAAAAGAGAAACATATCAGTGGAGTCCCTCTGAAAACCGAATTCAATTTAGATCATCGGTTCGGTGTGGCTCAATGCCGCAAATACCCAAAGTATTCAAAAGGTAAAGTCAACAAGCTCTCCGAATCGTCGCTTTCAAGTGGCCAGCGATTAAGTTTCACCGCATTCTTTCTCCGCGCTTTTTGTTTTTGTTGTTTCCGTGTTGCTTTTCGCAAAGAAATGGATTTAAATAAATATTGACATAATTTCTTTCACTCTGCGCATCTTCAACTGCCTCCGAAATGCAAAGTAAACAAATTAAAGCCAAAAAATCAATGGCTTCGGGATGAAAAAATAAGAAAAATAATAATAATAACGAAAGCGAAAAGCAGGCCAAACAGAGACTACCAAAAACGAGAGTGAAATCTCCTCTGTCTTCGGCTGCAAAGTTATTTAATTGACGAATTGGGTTAGCCTCCTCATTAGAATGGCCACGAAAAATGGTTTGGAATTCATTCACTGCTCCGCCGCGGAGAGCCAACAAGTTGGAGCTCGTTGCCAACTCAAACGCGCGGCCCCCGGGGCTTGGTGGAGCTGGAGGAGCACGGGGAGTCACCGTCACCGTCACCGCTGGCAAAGTGAAATTTTCAGCTATTGACTCACTGTGCCGCGGCCCACGAGATGTCCGAATCAATTAGCGGCTCTTAACTGGAGCTCAACTGGCGCTGGAGAAACCCGGGGCAGAACTATTTAAAGACAAATAAATGTGCGTCTTGCGAAGGGGGTGTCCATGGTGGCAATGGTCCTCCAGCTGCTCCCAAAGGGGAGTCTAGGAACAGTTTGGCGCATTCACACTTTGAGCTTTGTTACTTGGCTTATAAGAATCGAATTTCTGATTGGATTTTCTAAAGATCTACACTGTGAAAAATCAGGTATTCATTGGTATTGAATTTATTATAATTACTTATTATTATGCTATTTGTTTATCTATTTATTACTTGATTTATTTTTAAGGTTTTTTTTTATTTTTTCATATCCAAATATTTACAAAAAAAAAAACAATACACTGGAAAATTTAAGCAAAGTTTAATTTATAGGCTTAAAAATGTTAAATTTTAAAATATAATTATGGGAAAAAATTTTAATTTCGCTTTAAACAGGAGACAAATACTTAAAATGAAAATGTTTTAGGGATATTTATTGATGTCTTACTTTATTTTGCTTTTATTTATTGATATTTTACTTTAGTAAGCAAATATTTTTGTATTTATATTAAATTTTGGTAAAATAAAGCTCTTGGATTTTTCAATATAATATTAAAGAGGTATTTGATCTCTGATTTTATAGGAAATTAGTTTCCTTAAAAGCATTCAAAATAGGTTTTCCTCTATAAAAGAAATATTGTATTTTATTACTATCTATTAATAATAAATATATAAACATTATAGAACCGTTCGGAATCAACTGACTGATTCTGTGGCCAATTATCTGCTGTGAAAGTAACTCTCATTTCCTCATTCATAACATTCTCCAACATGGATTCCCTAGCCTGCCTGTGTGTGTCCATAACTGGCTTATAGCGAGCATTATCTCCTGGTTCCTCCTCTTCCCCTATAATGCGGCACATTTCCTTACATCATTTGGTAAATGGTAAATGGTAAATAATAATAAACAGAAATCTCGACCGACTCTGAGAACCTGTTCCACTTTCATTTTTCTGGACGCCGCCTCCCCGACCATCCCCATTTCCATTTCCATTCCCATCCATTGATGATGACCTTCTGCTGTTGGCCAGATGGATGTGTGGCTGACCCAGTTGGTGGGTATTTGGGCAAAGAAAGTGTGCAGGCGGCTAAATATGGCAGCAGTGGAGGAGCCGAAGACATAGCCAGAGGCAAGTCCAAGTCGGAATTGGTTCGAGTCAAGAATGAATGAATGCTGATAACATTGGCAGTAAGACAGCTATGCGATGGAAGCACTATGTAGGGCCAGCAAAAAGTTATGGAAAAGCCACCTTTAAAGGCTTTGCCAGTCGGAATTGTTTAAGTCTCGAGGTTAATACAGGGTCTTTTAGGTTTTGTAGTATTTAAAATCCAATATAAAACCTCTAAAAATTAATTTAAAACATAATACAATCAGTTCTTACAGATCCCTGAAAGTATGTACTAAATAAGTACCCTGTGACATTACTTAGGTTAATCTTGCACAGAATGTGGGCCGAATTAACCGCTGAAACGGACCTCTGCCATGAAGAGTCTCCACACGCATTCATAATTTCTCCTCATCCCTAATGGGGGAACTTCAAAACTTCCCAATTGGAAATTCCAATACGTAACCGTATAGCCCATTACAAAGAGTCCAGTTCATTTGCATGTCGGTGGGTTTTTGGAGATGGGAGAGTGTTGCTCGGAGATAGTGAGAGAAAAGGGGGGGGGGCTGCCCCCACGTGTGTGGCGTGTTCTCTCCCTCGCACACCGTTTGTTTTTTGAGCGCATTTTCGAATTTTGTCAATAAATTATAACGGTTGTGAAAAGTTATTAGCATTAATTAATTATTAAACGCATAGGAAAATAGAAAGTGAGGGCAGGCAGTGGCAAGGCCTTAGTTTTTTTTATAGAAAATTATCATAGGAGGGGGGGGGAGGGGATCGGTGCTCATATCGAAATCGAAACCGAAATCGAACTGTTAATTATTCGGTGCGACAGCGAAAGTATCTGTGTCTGCGAAAATTCCGTAGATTTCTATTGATTTCGAATCGTTTTTGTCTATTTTTTTCCTATTTTTTCTTGATTACGAAACCCATCGCGCCTCGATTATGCTAAGCAGTTTGTCAGACTTTTACATCCTTTAGTTTTTTTTTTAATTTTTGTTTTGGGTTTATATAACACACATGCATAACCCAACGAAAATTTGCATAATTTTGATACGGCTCTGGGAGATTTTTCTTTTTTTTTTTTAAGTCGATTTGCTGTGTGTGTGTGTGCTTAACACTTTCTTCGGTTAGTGTGTGTGGGTGAAATCTCCAGCCGAAAGCCAGCAGAAGCAGAAGAGGCAAAGGTGGAGAAAAAATATCAAAGTTAACATAACGAGACAAAGAGAGAGGGAGGGAGGGAGAGGTAGAAGGAGGCGGAGGGAGACCCATGCCAAAATTAAGGTTAAGTTCTTTAATGCAGCCAACGGTGAAATTTTTGATTTGTTTGCTATTCGCGTGGGCCGTGGGTTAATAGAGGGTTAAAGCGCCCGAAAAAGGGGGCCAGCATTTCCGGTCAAGGCTGAACCGATGGACCAGAAAATTAGCCCAAAGCAGGGATTTCCAAAGGCCCAACTATTTACCATTTTTAAAAGGGAAATTATAAAAATATGTCAAGCCATTTAATTGCTTAAATAATAATAATATTTTAGGCTAAAAACCGTTTTCCTTGCAAATAAAGAAACACTTTTCGTTACTAGTTTTTTGTCTTACTTTTTCGGTATTTGTTTTCGTCAATTAGCCAGGCACAGCTGGTTAAGAGATCTCTGGCGGCAGCGGAGCCACTATTAGCCATTAACCCACAGCAACCAGCTGGGGCAACAATCGGACAGACAGTTCCACTTTCAAGCCACACGGCGGCACCCGAGAGCCGAGGCTCCGCGGCTTCGCCTCTTCTTCAGACAGCGAAGAATGCGGCGGCAGTGTAGAAAGTAAAACGGAGAACGCGTTTCTTTTGTTTTGCCAAATTCAAATAAATTAATGACTGCGCCAAGGAAGAATGCCAGCTACGTAGATGGAGATCTGAAGAGTTGGGAGCCAGAAACCGAAACGGAATCCCAGCCGAAGACCAAGTCCAAGTCCAAGTCGGAGGCGAAGACCAACTCAAAGTCAAACTCGGAGCCAAACTGGTTGACACAATTTCACGACTTTTACGTGCAATTGCCTCGGCCTGGCTTTGGCTTTGGCTTTGGCTTTGGCTTCACTTTTGGCTTTTCCTGGTCTGCCAGTCATCATCATTATTGGCCCCGTTAAGTGCTCGGTGTATGTTCTGCAACTGTCGACCGCATTTCACCTGTCTCTCTCGCGGGCAAACACAAGCTTAGCTACTTGCAACTTTACCTCAGACTGGGCTAATCCTCCTGGTTATCCTGGTTATCCTTGGTTATCCACACACTTGCACTTGAAACACAAAACCAAACAAAAAAAGGCAACTCGTGGGTTAGCTATTTATTTATTATTACGGAACTCGGCACTAAAAAAAATGAGATAGTTTCAAGTCTATGATGATCTTGGAGCGCGCGCCTTGAGAGAAGCTAACTGCGGCTGGATGCCTTTTAAAGGTGTGAACTCAACGCTCGGAGACGCGGAACTCGACTGCGCGGAGTTGGTGCCACCAGGCCAGAGTTATGGGCGGCGAGTCCACAGGTTCGGGGCCACCAGCTGATCGAGCTCCAACTCCAACAACAAAGCCAGCTTTCTTTTCGCATCGCATCGAACGTGTTGTGAGGCGGCCTTCCGCCTTTGGCTCGCACAGCAGGTAGCTGTGGCTGTGGCTGTGGCTGTGGCTGGTTGCGACCTGGCCCACCTGTGATCCAACCGATCCACGCAGTAGGCCAAAATCCATAACCAAAAACCAATTCCCAAAGCCTAACGGTAAGCCGCGGATCTATGGGCACGTAGCACGTAGCATTTAGAGGTGCACTGAGAGAAAAAACGTAGTTGCATATACATGGGAAAATATAAATACTACAGATGGCAATTTATATACCCTTTCCCTTTGCTTTCCAAATTAAAATTAAAGGTATTTTTGTCTTAATTGAGTTAAAATTTGGCTAGCTACTTTTTTTCTTTGTCTAAAAACTTAAATTAACTTATTTTTCTGATCAAAAGGAAATTCTTAACTAAGAAAACTACACAGATTTATAAAATGTAATTTAATTTAAATATTTATTAAATATTAAATGCATTTTCCCCTCCTTAAATCAATAAATCTTTAAATTGAGAGGTAAAGGCGCACATTTTTTTGTGCATGGCTCTTTATCCTCCTCTTACCCAGCAATGTGGACTCCTTTGTCTAGGCAGCAGACCGTCCGATTAACCATGATGACGAATGACCAGCCACACCCTGGGAAGTGTGAAGACCTTGAAGATGGGCCAAGGAACGAGGACAAAGAAGATCTGGGGACATCCATCCAAGGGACACACCTGTGTCAGCTTAAAACTACGTGATCGCCCTCAATGGGAATCCTGAACACTGCGAAGTCATCCAATCCGTCAGCTTCACGAGTCATTCCTAGGAAGGTGACTAAGAGAAGGGCTTACAAGCTTACAAAAATTAAGAAAAAGGCAGAAAATATTTATATATCTTTAAGATATACAAATGAAATAAATATATAAATACAAAGAGATCAGAAAATAAATCAAATAAATTAAACTCACATTAATTTCGATTACTTTTAATGGAATATTTTTAAATAAACAAAAATATAGGCTTTTTAAAGTTAATAATATTTTTGATATGATATTAAATACGAACCTATCGCTAATAGGATTTTCGCAAGAATATAAACAGCCAATTTTCAATACATTTCATTTTTCTACTCCGCAAACAGCAGATTATTCCAAAATTTATAATGAAATACAGGCTTATGGCCTGCTACCTGTAGGGAAAAGCTTTCTACGGCAACGAAAAACCCGTTTCGACACCTTTTATCCAATATTTATATAACCCTATAACGACGGCGACCACTCGTGATTATTATTTGTCCAAACGATTGACATTTCAGGCTTTTGGCCAATGAAGAGGCGTCCAAACCAAAAACAACATGTTTTTAATTTGAAAATAACTTATGCAAAATAAAAACAGAGAAACAAAACAAGAAAGTGGGCTTAAGTTGCTTTTTGTGAAAGGTTATTTTGGTTTTTTTTAGCCTCCAACTGAATTTCTTTGTGGAAATATCCTTAAAAGCCAGAACGAAAAGTACAATAAACTTCGATTTCAACTCCATTGCATTAAAAAAGAATGCCTTGTTTGAGGGAATGTTTGAAAACATGTTTAATAATTGATTTATCATTCACATATGTGGTTTTTATGTTTCTTATGTTGTTTGTTGTTGCTGTATAGGTATGCATTTGTTCTATATAGTAGTTAACATATGGGCGCTGATGCTTTTCCTTCTTTTCTACAATCAATTCGAACGGTTTTCGTTCATTTTCGATCATTTATAATTATACATATGTACACAAACACGATAGATATCTCCCGAATACATATATATATATATAGTTAGGCCAATCGGGGAGAGAGAGAGTGGCGGAGGAAACGGAGGACACTTTGAACACTTGACAAAATCATAATAATACTCGTAACAAAACCACATACAGCGTATCATAATATATAATATACATTAAACAATTGGATAACAAGGGTACGGGAGGGGGGGACGAACGAATAGAAAAAAAAACACAACATCTCGAAAGGCAGGAGAAAAAAAACACGTATAATAATTATTTCGGAAGCCACTGCACTTAGAAGATGGGTATGTAGTTGTCGATTTTGGCGCGATGCTTCTGGGCGACGCACTCGGCGATCCAGACAATGTTGCGGCACTCCTGCTCCTTGAGCTTGAGGTACGCATAGAACACGCCAAAGTGGAACTGCTGCAAGAAGGCGTACACGTTCAGCTTCACCTCGTGCTCGAAGAACTTGTCCTCCAGCGTCTTGTCGCCGGGATTGTTGCCAGAGCCATCGAACAAGGCGGCATACTCCGCATAATACTCGGCCACGGTCTTCACCTGCTCGTAGTCATCGGCCCGAGCGAGGGCGGCCAGGCCATCGGGGTACATCTTGCCGCAGTTGGGATACAGCTTGGCACGGTCATCCTTGGACAGCTCCGTGCCAAAGGAGTTGATGGTGATGATGATAGCACGACGATCGGCCTCGAACTGCAAAGGGAATTGGAAATTAGACACGATAACAAAGGGAAACCTGGGAAATCGAAAGCAAAATGAGGCAAATTATAACTCACAGCCAAGATCTCGCACATAACATCGGCGGTGGCGCCGCCCATGTTCTTGCAGAAGTTATAGAACGCCTCCAAATATGCCTTGTAGAGCGTGTTGCGGATAATCTCAATGTTCATCTCATCGAGATCCTGCTCCGAAATGCAGTCGACGAAGAAGGGGGCCAGCGGTGTGTCCACCAGCACCGCGTTGTACAGCTCCGCGGGCGTCGAGGCCACATGGATGGCCTCCATCTGCTCGAAGCTGCCCAGGGGATGGCATTTGGGTATCAGCTCCGAAATGGGACGCTGGTGCAGCGTGCCAGTGATCAGCAGAATGATGTTGTCGATCATATAGCCGTAGGTGATAAAGTCCAGGAAGTTGGACAGCGGCTCGACGGCATGGTTGCGCATGTGCTGGAACTCAATAACCAGCTTTTCACGCAGCTTGTCGTCGATGACGGAGACGGACAGCGGCGAGGGTTCGTTGGCCAGGAAACTGCCATAGTCCGTGCCCTGCAGGTGCAGCTTCAGATCTGGAAAAGAATAGAGAGCATTATTAACCATTTATTGAAGCTATTTGTTAAGGGAATATACAAATTTCTTATCACAGATAATTGTGTTTGAAGAAACTAAAAAAGAAATAAAGGAAACCTCTTTCTAGCTTATTTAAAAATACTTTAAAGGAGATTATAGCCTTGAAAACTTTTTAAAACAAAATTTTTTAATGATTTTGCGGATTTAAACATGAAATATTGTCTTCAGTTGTAAAGTATATACGTTCTTATTGGTTATAAAGCGTTTAAAATATTTTTTTAACATTTGTTCACTGAAACAAATCGCGTGACACTCGAAAAATGTATTAAATCTGCTTAAAATATCTCGAAATTAAACCAAAATAAGTCTTAAAAAGGGTTTTTCTTTAACTCTGAAACCCCATTAAAATTCATATTGTTCATGCTGCAAAATACAAGTGAAAAGTCATACCACCTGCTCTTTGCTATCCCCACAATGTTTATGTTTCAAGCCAAGAACTAGTATTTTAATAGTTAAAAACGTTTTTGAGAAAATTCCCTGTTAAAAACTGCGAAAAAAACGTCAACAAATCACAAGACAAGCTTACACACACATACGCAGCCATAACAGCAGTGCATACACACAAACGCACGCTGCTGTTATCGGCCTGGTCATGTGACCGTGCGGGCGTATGCGTGTGGGGGAATGTGTGGAGTAGGAGAAACAGCCCCTCTCCGGGCAAATGGGGCAGAGGAATGATACTCACCCTCCAAGGTCTCGCATTGCACCAGATTTAGGTAATCCGCCTGCTTCAGGATGCCGCACTTGAAGCCACGGCACAGACCCTCCAGATAGCCATTATCGATGTTGAACATGAATCCCGAGCTATTCATCTTGACGCACGCACACAAACACAGACGCACAGAGTGGGTGGAGAGAAAAAAAAAACCAAGTAGGCGAGTGACAAAGTGCCTGCTTTCTGCTGCGGTTACTTGTCGCTTTTTTACTGCTGCACTCGCTCCTCAAGTTGCGCGAATTGTGTGGCGAAAGGCGTGGAGTTCGAAGCGAAACGACGGTGAAAATTCAACTTTTTTTCTTTCTGTATCGATTGGGAGTCATATGATTTTATCTAGAGATGGGCCGGGCACAGAGTTGCAAGAACATTGACGTGCTATCGGCAAGATATCGATATCGATTGACTGATTGATTTTTAAGCATCGGCTTCTTACTTTCTAAGAACAGAGGGACAGAGGTATTGTTTGTGGTGTAGTTTGTGGTTTTAGGCTGAAAAATGGAAAAATATGGACAATTATAGAAGAAGAATTGTAATAAAATACAATTTTAAATCAAATAACCTTACTAGTGTGACCATTACAAGTATTATTATTGTTATACAAAAGGTGGTAAAATTGGGCAGCAAATTTTGATGAATAAAACACAATTTAAATCATTTGGTGACTAATAACGTATCATTCTGACGTAAAGTAATCAAAACGAAATCTGAAATAAGCATACGCCAGCTTGAAATCTTTAAAACGATTAAATTGAAACATTTCATAAACTGTTCGAAAAAATGTTGAAAACTCTGCTGTCGAACAACGTATCTTTTGATGTAATACATTTTTTTGTATCTCATACATTCGATAAATGTATCTCCCGCTCAATCGACAATCGCAACATTGTACAAGCAGACGCAGCATTATATACATACACACTTTGTGGTTATTTTTTGATGTGTGTTTGTTGACGGCGTAATATTTGCCTGCGCGCTATTACCGGAAATTTAGCGCGTTTTTGCCCCCACCTAACTCGTTGGACATACACACACGGTGAGCAGCAGTCGGCGTGTGGTAGTGAAACTCTTATTTGATGGCGCTGGCAATCAAAACAAGCGCGACGGCCGCTGATGTGTGGCGGTTTCATATGTGAGGCGATGCCGACATCCCCAGACCCCGGCAGCCGAAGCTCTCATCTTCTTCTACATCACCTTGCGCTCCCCGATCAGGAGCAGGGCTTGGAGCGGCGCCACCAAATGATTGGGGGCCATAAATGAATGCAAATTTTGGCGAAAGACGAAAAACAAAAACAACAAAGATCTCTGTACGAAAGGCAAAAAATAGGAGCGGAAAAAACCACGCACACACGTAAGCTTTGCGCTTGTATGCGTTCGGCGGTGTGCAGGTGTGCGTGCCTGTGTGTGTGAGCTGCTGCTTTGTACATGTGTGTGTATATAATCATGTGAAAAATCGATTGGAAGCACTGGCAGCGCAGCAGCAGCGGCGCCAATTGTAGCTTACTATCGAACAAGAAGAAGAGCGCCTTGCAAAACGCTGGAAAGCAAGAAAAGGAATTGGAGGAAACCAGTAACCAGGTGGAGAAGGATCCGCGATCCGGGCAAACACGAAAACCGATCGGCGGTGAAGAGAGCCCAGGAAGATTGTAAGAGAAACAAACCAGCCAGCGGGACCAGGCCAGCCAGCCAGCCAGCCAGCGAGCGAGCGAACTGGGAGAGAGACGGCGCAAGCGATAGAGAGAGCGCAGCGCAGCCAGCCAGCACACACATATTTCTTTATATAACTACCAGGCGCCGCCGCCAATTCGGAAACAGCCGCAAAACAAAACAAACAGAAAGAGCAAAGAGGAGCGCGGGTAGCGGGTAGCGGACAGATCCGTTTCGGCCATTAGATGCCATCGAAGCGACTGTGGCGATCAGCGAAGCGGCGGCAAGAACGAGAACAAGCTAGAGAAGGGGAACAAGAGCAGGCAAGAGGAGAGGAGTCACAACAAGCCAACGAAAAGGAAGCGAAACAAGCAAGAAAACCCTGTTGACCTGAACCCGCAGACGACAATTTCGATTGTTGTTCAGGCTTTGACGAATAATGGAACCAGATCCCAATGGGATAAAAATAGAGCCCACACTTGACCACCACCAACAGCAGCAGCAGCAGCAGCAGTACGCGACCCATGTGCTGGCCATCAATGGACCCAATACACGCCTCCTCATCGAGCATCCCTCAGCGCTGTTGGTACCCCTCTCCACGCATCACCAGCAACAGTTGCAGCTCCAGCAACAGCAACAACAGCAGCAGCAGCAACAGCACGTCCAGCACCATCAGTTCCAACAGCAGCAGCATCATCTCCAGCAACAGCAGCAGCAGCAGGATCAGCTACAGTTCCAACATCAGCAGCTCCAACTCACCCTGCCCGCCGGCTACGGCACCCATGCCACTCTAAAGCAACAGCAGCAGCAGGTGCAGCAAGTGCAAGTGCAACAGCCAACAACCGCCACACCGTTGGGACCGCCAAGCAGTGTTAGCGCAAGCTCAGCTTCCATTACCGGCGCCTCCACGACACATCAGCAGCGCTGGAACGAGAGCCCCGAGGCACGCCAGCGCCGCCTGGCCAGAAATGCTGAAAGAATGCGCGAGCGGCGACAGCGCGAAAGTGAAGAAGAATATCGAAAACGTTTGCTACGGAACGCCGAGGCCAATAGGCAGCGGCGACAGAACGAGTCAGAGATTGAGCGAGCAATGCGACTGGTGCGGAATGCGGCGAGGCAGCGCCTGCGCCGCGCAATGGAGTCGCCCGATCAGCGGGCCAAGCGTCTGGCCAAGCTGGCCGAAAGGATGCGCATGTATCGGGCCAGCGAGACGTCCGATCAGCGCAAGCTGCGACTGGCCGAGATGGCGGCCAGGGCGCGACAGCGCATCGCCAATGAATCGCCGGAGGAGCGGAAGGAAAGACTGAGAAAGCTGAACGACTACGCCAAAAAGGTCAGAGAAAAGAAGAAGGTACTGAAGCATGAGGTGCACAGTGGAGGCGGCGGCGGTGGATCGTCGTCGGTGCTAATCACAACGCCGACGTCGTCCTCCTCCTCGTCAACGGAACTGCACCAGCACCATCAGCACCATCACCAGCAGCAGCAGCATCAGCAGCAGCAGGTGCTGGCTGTTGCAGCAGCGGCAGCCGCGGCGGCGGCAGCCAATTGTACTAACGAACACACTATCAATCTAAACCAGGCGTCGACATCGGACAACGGAGCAGGAGGAGGAGGAGCTGGAACGCCCCAGCCCACGGCCGAGGATCAACAGCAGCATCTGGTCACAGCGGCCGCTTACCAGCAGCACCAGGCCCTGGCTGGAGTTGAATACATGGGCCAGGGCATGTTCCTAACACCCGGATCCCTGCGCGGCCCCATGCAGCTCAAGCAGGAGCCCCTGACTCCACAGCAGCAGCAGAACCAGATAAGCCAGCAACAGTTACAGCAGCAGCAGCAGCGATATACCCTTGCCGGCGGTCAGCAGCAACAGGTGACGGCCGCTCTGCTCGAGGGCACCGAGCACGGTAGCATTTTTGTCCAGCAAATCTATGGCGATGATGGCGGTGCCGGCAAGGGCGGCGGCACGGCCACCAAGCTGCTGCAGGCGCATGTGCCGCACTTTAGCATCGCCACCACAGGAGCCGGCGGTCAGTTGGAGCTTTATCCGCACAAATATTCCGCCAAGAAGCAGGAACTTCAGGTGCGTATGCCGCGGAAGAGGAGGGATCATGGAGCACAGGAAGGGGCGGGGGCTAACACACACTTTATAAAGCAATAATAGAGACCTGGAAGGCACTCTTAGAAGGCGCTATTAGCTGCCAAGGCTATAGGTTTTCCTGCAGTTTTCCCAATTGATTCTTCTCTCTGATTCTCCAGTTGCAGAGAGCCAATGAAAAGTAGCACAAATTTGCTTTGGAAGCGCCAGTTAGGCGCTCTCTTTCCCTGGTAAACTATGAAATTGAAAAACGAAAGCACTTCAAAGTAAAGAACATTCAAATATTATTCCTTGCAGTTGGCGAACTCAACTGCTGGATAGATAAGTGAAACAGAAAGAAGCGAAGGAAGATTGCCAGGAAAATTCTTTCTACTCCCTAGAAAACCCTTGGTTTTTTTTTTGTTAATAATAATATTTAACACTAGTTTCTATAGTGTAGAATATATGCAGCCTTGTAAAAGCCAAGAATGTGAAATTTAAAAGAAAAATAGAAAAAAAAGAATTAAGAAACAAACAAAATAGTTTATTTTTTTTTTAATTAGCTTTGAAAAACTTTAAATGAAGTGTATTCTGTGTGTTCCCTCTCTCTTTCTCTTTTTTATTTTAAATTAAAACCCAAAGGAAACAATAATTTATATTCAAAAAAACTGCCACAGAAATAATCCCACTGATCGCATGGAACAGCTCTTTAAATTATATTTTCTAGTTTAAAAAAGGAGGTAAAAGTAAGCTTAAATGGCAGCTAATCCACCAGAGATTTCTGTGGAGGTTTCCCCGAACTTGAACCAAAACCAGAACCATCTCACCCATTTCCTCCTCTCTTTCTCTCCCCTTTCTTTCTCTTTCTCTTTCCTTGCCCCTTTTTCTGCAGTCGGACAACGATGCTCCGGGATCGGGATCGAGCGGCAACGATAACAGCGGGTCTGTTAGTCTGGGCCACAGCGAGACCAAGGTTATCGTGACCACAGGCGATCATCAGAAGCTGCTCAAGGCAGCAGCAGCGACGACAACAACGCCGCTATACAACCAATTCCCCTACTTGGCCACCTTTCCGGCGGGCAATGTGGTCAGCGGCGGCACCACGGCGACGACTACGACGGGCGGTACAACGGCAACGGGCGCCACCACTACCTACTATCCGATGTACCATAATGGCTTCCAGATCGGGCTAGGACCGAATGCAGTGCCGCCACCCTTTACGCCGGTCCACTTTACCAATGCCAGCGGCGGCAATAGTCCCACTGGGGGACAGTACAATATCCTGGCGACAACCACGAATCCTACACTTACCGTATCTGCCGGATTGGGACAACAGCAGCAGGCGCCGCAACAGCAGCAGCAGCAGCAACAACCGCAGCAGCAACAGCAACATATTGTGACCACTACGCCGGGCAGGGGCAGGCCGCGAAAGCATCCGCTGGCCCACGAGGAGCAGCTGAAGGTGAACAGTCTCCTAGAGCAGGAGCTCAATCAGATGTTGGCCGTTCCACAGCTGCCCCCTAACACTCCGCGGAGGGGCAGGCCCCTCTCCCAGCCAACGCAACAACAGGATCTCGGCCAGATACATGTACATTCCACGGCCGATGGCGACAGCCGGACGCAAGTGACGCCCCGACGCAGTGGTGCAAACAAATACGAAACGGAGGAGGAGAAGCGACTACGGCTGGACAAAATGGCCGCCCATCAGCGAGCGGTGCGGGCCAATGAAACGCCCGAGCAGCGGTCCACGCGACTTCAGAAGCTCAGTGAGCGGGCGCGCCTGAAACGGGCCCAAATCCGTGCCACCGAGAACACGGAGGAGCGCAAGGAGCGTCTATCCAAGCAGGCGGAATATGCGCGCATGCGACGCATGCGGACCCACACGCCGCGGAGCAGCAGTGCCACCAGCACCGAGTTTCGGGCCAAAACGGAAGAGGATGAGGACGACGACGAGGAGGATACGAGCACGGAACAGTTGTACGAAAGCGAACCGGTCCCAGCCACGGGTAGCGATAGAGGTGGCGGTGGCAGCAGCGGTTTTACCACTGTTGTCAAGACGGACTCCCAACTGGAGGATGGCGATGCCTCCAATGAGCTGCCGCCGCTGCAGCTGCAACAGCACGAGCTGCAACAATTGGCCCAGCAGCAGCACTCGCATCACGAGGCGATTGTGTTGAATCAACAGCAGCAGCACCAGCACCGCCTGGTGACCATCAGTCAGCATCAGCAATCCCATCCGGGATTCAGCAAGCTGCAAGTTGTTAAGGACTATGCCGGCACAGCGGCCGGAGCGGCAGCGGCAGCGGCAGTGACTTCGACGCCAACGGGAGCAGCTGGCTCTGGCGGCGGCAATGGAACCGGGGCGCCCGAGAACAATGACATGCTAAAAATACTCGAGCCGATCATCGTTATGAAGACCAAATGAGGAACCCGGCGGCGTCACAACGCCACCAGTCGCTAGGCGAAGAATTGTCTAGACGAAGGTGGCCTAGCGGAGGCGAAGGACAGATTGCACAAGGAATAGGAGGAGGAGGCGAAGAAGAAAAAGAAGATATCTGCATAAATCTATTGTCTATAGTTATGATTAAGAGGATTTTTTTTTTGAACTTGTTTTAAATGAATGTCGACGAGGCCCCGGGGTCTCCCTCGGCGTTAGAGATTGTAAAAAGCTAGAGTAGATGATAGAGTCAGGTGCAATAGCTGCTGCTATGCATGTATAAGCCAGCCTCCCGGGTACTGTGACGCCCCCAAGAGATGCCCCCACCCCGCAAGAGAGAGATCCCACAAAAATCGAGAAAGTTGGATCCCGGATCGCAGGCCATGCAGCTAAACTAGAGATGTAAGCTTGTAACGAGATCAACTAAACCTAATCCAGAATATGTAGCGCGTAAACAGAGCACTAAGTAGTTGTATGTATTAACTATTAATTTTTTAAATTAGCAAAACAAAAAAAAAACGAAAATAACGAATAAATCTAATAAGATAAAAAAAAATCGATACTTGGGTTTTCATTTTCGATATGTTCGCGGCATAGAGGCACCAGGCTGTGAGTTCTGTTATCGATAGCACCGGCCATGGCGCTGTTCACAACGTTGCACAGCGAAGATACGGAATACTCGGCGGATTCAGTTGAGTGGCTGCACCAAGATGGCCTGGAGTCGGGATACTTTGCCTGCGGCACTTACCAGCTGGTCCAGGCGGAAGGAGAGGCTACCGAGGGACAGACAGGACCGCGTCCGCGCAAGGGCCGGGTGTACCTGTATCACTTCGGGGAGACCAACGAGACTACGACGCTGGAACGACTGCAATGCATCGAAACGGCTGCCATACTGGACATGAAGTGGCTGCCGGCCTGGGGCAGCGACTGTGGGCCGCAGTTGGCCACCGTTAACTCCATAGGTGAACTAGAAGTCTACGAGTTTGATGCTGCCGAAAAGAAGCTCGGGAAACGAACGTGTCTGTCGCTCAAGGAGGCGGAGGGTGAAGAGCAACCACTGGCCTTGGCACTGGACTGGCGGCAGCTGGAGGATGGGCAGGTTCAGCTTGCCGTTTCGGATTCCAAGGGCGGCCTGAATCTTCTAAAATACTCATCCAACGGCGGGCTAACGCGGCAGCGCTCCTGGCCCGCTCACGGCTTTGAGGCCTGGACGTGTGCCTTTGACCGCTGGTCGCCACATCTACTGTACAGCGGCGGCGACGACATGCTCCTGCTGGCCCACGATCTGCGCACGGAGCAGCGGGCCTGGACGAATCGTGCCCATATGGCGGGCGTCACCTGCCTACTGAGCCATCCGCGGCACGAGCATCATCTGCTTACCGGCAGCTACGACGAGCAGCTGCGCCTGTTTGACACGCGCTCCATGAAGCGAACGCTGGCCGAGCACAATCTGGGCGGCGGAATCTGGCGCCTGAAACCGCATTCCGTTCGCCCCGACCTCATCCTGGCTGCCTGCATGTACACAAACTTCAGCGTGGTGCAGCTGGATGCCAAGGAGCCGGCGCTGCGGCTGCTGGGTGCCTATGAGGAGCACAAAAGCATCTGCTATGGCGCGGACTGGGCGCCCAATGAGACGGGAGACGGCAATAGGCAGCTCACCATGGCCACCTGTTCCTTTTACGACCACAAACTGTGCGTCAGTCGTGTGGAGCTTAGCCAATAAATGAAACTGCATTTAAATTTCTGTTTGTTTTTTATTGTAAATAAATGTTTTTTAAGGAAATAATTAAATGTTTGCATTTTTCAGTTTTACATTTTCTGAAACTATTTTAAACGTTTTGCGCTTGGATACATTTTCTTCTTATTTTATTATTTGGGAAAACGTAAACATTTCGATTTTCCTAATCCATCGCATTAAAAAAGAAAATAAGTATTAAATTTTAAAAACCAAAATTAACCTACATTCGAAATAATAAAAATTTAACTTCATTTAGCCCAGGATGATCGCCTTTATCCGCCTATCGATACCACCTGCCGAGCATTTCAGTTTTACCATCGCTAACGTGGCAAAAAAAGGCAAACAAATTCAGCTTTTGTCTTGGATATTCATTTAACACCGGATTTTTATTGAAGAATCAAATAGTCAGCTTCGCAATGGATCCGCAAGTTAAACTCCTGAAGTCGACGCTGCAGGACCTGCTGCAGATGCACAGAGACATTAGAAAACTGTCTGAGAAGTCCTTGGCGGACATTGAGCAGACGTCGAAGGAGGCTGAAGCTGTGAACGAGCGCTGTCAGCAACTGGTTACCGACTTGGCGGAGGCGCGTAAGGAGGAGCAAATGCTGCTGAACAAACTGAATCGCTGAGCTGCGGCAGCGGCTCAGTCAGTTCCACGACTAAACTCCACGGTTAATTTTGAAGTCTTTTATAAATACATATGTAAAATATATTGGTATCACACGCGTTTTCATTTGATTTTCTCAGAGTAACAAGTAGAAGAGGGGAGGCAGCTTCTCCACCTACAACGCCACCGCGTTCTGGATCCAGTTGAGGGCGCCGCGAATGCGACGCAGGCGGGCGCGCGCCAAGAAGCTGCAGATGAGAAGGTATTCAACGTAGGCGCGCCTGCCGCTAGCAGACATTGGCGATGCTCCGTCCAGCTGGGGACGTCCCTCGCACATCAGCTTGGTGGTCAGCGAGAGGAGCCACTGGAGGATCTGCCAAACAGGGAGGGGGGTTTTCGGTCAATATTCGTGTATCAACTTGGTATCAATCTACTTACCTCGGAGCTGCTGGGCATGCCACCCGCCTTGAGCCACTTGGACGGCGCCCAGAGGAACAGCTGCACCACATTAGCCGCAATGTCCGGACTGACCCTTCGGGATGGATTGGGATTAAGGATGTTGTACACCAGCTGCTGCAACAGCGGCGGGCACGCGTCGCTCATCGGCGGCAGCTGCTCTGGACGATAGTCGCTGTTACGCAACGAATGGGTCAGCTCTCCGCGCTCCAGGGCCAGACCGCCGCTGTTCGAATAGAAGGGATTCCGGCTGCCAAAGATCTCGTAAGCCAGAGCACCGCATGCCCACAGATCCGCCTTATCGTAGTTGAGCACGGCGAAAGGGCCGGGCACCATGTTGATAATCTCCGGCGCCATCAACGCAGCATTCCCGCCCTTGTCAATGTCGTGGGAGACATAGGGCAGACGCAGGCCATGCATTTTGTCCGCCAGGCAGCAGCCGAAGTCGGAGAGAACCAGCACGGCGGAGGCGTCGTCCTGCATGTCGATCAGCACGTTGTCCGACTTAAGATCACGATGGGCGACGCCGTGGCGGCTTAAATGGGTGACGGCCTCAAGCATCTGGGCTAGCAGGAGAATGCGGGTGCGGGTGCTCAGCTCCTGAGTGTCGAGGAGGCCGCGCAGACTGTGATCGTAGCGTTTCATCAGCAGATACAGCGACATGTTTCGTCCATAGCCCTGCGGATTGATCCTCTGGGGCTGGGCCACAGGGTATAGAACATGGCCGTCGGGAAAGTTGCCCACCTCGTCGCAGAAGAATCCGAACATGCAGACAATGTTGGGATGGGGCGGCAGGGTCAGGGTTTGGTTTTGCAGGAGACGCTCCCACTCCTCGGCGGCGGGATTCATGCGACGCTGCCGGGCCGGCACTGTCTCCTTGTACATGGCCCGCAGTATGGACAGGGCGTTGCTCTGGATATCATAATTAAACATCATCTTTAGGGCCAGCGGATAGTTTTCCGTGGATGGATTAAGTCTGGCATCCGTCAGGGGATTAAGCGCCTGCTGCTGCTGCTGGTGGTGCTCCTCCTTCTGCTTCTCCAGCTCGCCCACAAAGTCACTGGCCGCCGAAGGCTGGCTGTATTGAAATATGTTGTCCACGGAGCCGCCAAAGTTGTGCACAAAGCGGGACATGTTCTGCAACGGCGACATCATCTCCCTGGTAGTCAAGCTATTGGGGGCCATGGCGGGCACCGCCAATGGGGCAGCAGAGGCATCCAGCGATGACTGTAGTGGCTCTGCATCAACATTCGCCGAGGCATCTTCCTTCTTAAAGTTGGCTGCATAGACAACCGCCGCACAGCCCTTGGCTATGGCCGGCCCCACATCCAAGTTATCAATGCTAAATTTACTGTCCAGAGTATCCGAGATACCGTCACGATTCCAGGCGCTCTGCAGGCGGCTGGCCGCCTCGCGTATCTCCCAGCACACGCCCTCCAGCTCATCCTCCTTGCTCAGCACCCCCGTGCCAGAGGCCAGACTGACGCCGACTAAGGCAAAAAATGGAGCCGAGTCACCGAAGAAGAGCCTGCGTGTGGCTCGCTGGCGCAGCTCCTCCGAGTACTGTGTGGTCACCCGGCTGAGGATGTTGTCGATGAAGAGCTTTCGTGCATGCTGGCCGACGCGGAAAAGGCCATTGTTGTTCTGTAGCGGAGCTATGGGCGTGACACTGGCCGGATTGGGCGCCGACTTGGCCGCCGAGGGCTGTGCTGCAGACTGGCGGGGATAAGGGGGAATTACAAGGGATTACAGATGCGGCAGGAGCGACGGTAACTTACCCGCAGGACATTAGCGGCGCTGGAGGGTAGGGGAAAGCCTCGCTTGCTTCTTGTCTTCAGTTGGTTTTGGTCCAAAATGTTGGCATGTATATCACGTTTACAGTAGCTGCGCAAAATGTAGCGACCATGTTTGATCAGTCGCACGGTCAGCAGTCGCACAGACATCTTTCCGCCCGCCCGGACCTGCAGGTGGTTCCAGAAAAGACCGTCAAGATTCGTTTCCTTTTTAAACTTTAAAAACTCACCTTTTGGATTCAGTTTTTTCCCTTTTCTTTCGCTTTTTCCGTTTATCACTCTTCTTCTTGTTCCTCGCGGCCTATGTCGCTCATGTGTGCGATCGATAACACGATAACGAAACAGCTGGCGTGTGGGTGGTGTATCGTTACAGCTACTTAGCTGTGTGTGTGTGTTTTGTTTTTGCGTCGCAAATTTTATGTTGCAAGGCCAACAACGGTTGGTGGGGGCGGGGTGGCACAAGGCAAAACGGTCCGCCGAACAATCCTAGCCGAAAGGTATTTTGGTTCTATTTAGATAAAAAAGTTATCTTTTTTGTTAAGAGGCGAGAGAAAGGAATAGGATTTAGAGCAGTTTGGACTGGACAGATAATTTACGAAGCCGAGACTTGCCTTGCTGGCTGACTTAATCACTTGTGGTTGCTTCGCTCGCGTTCGAACTTCGAATCGTTAATACATCGATAATATTTCGTTAGATAATCGGTTCTCCAGCTCGCTGCAAACTCAATTTAGGGCTTTATTACACAGTTGCTCGGATCGGCGGCACAGGTATAAAAACACCTGCTGGTTTCTATATTTCAAGACTTTCTTTTGCTCGCCGAAGAACGGAATTTCGCGATAAAAACAAAGAAAAACACTTAAAACCAGTACCAACGGTGTGACCATATGCGGTACTGACCAATGAAACCACAGGGTGACGAGCGTAGTGGGGACCTCAACCAATAACTAAGCTGAAAACGTTAATATTTTTACAAATTTTTATATATTTACTACTTTAGTATTCACATGCGTGAAATTATAAACGTTAAACTTTAATAAATACAACTAATAAGGACAACCATCATTCGTTCGTTCAAGGCTTGACAGCTATGCGATGGCCATACCGAGGACCGAAAATTTCTGCAAATTTCTTAGCGCCAAATCGATTACGATTAATAATCGTAATTGAAACATAAAATTTTACAATTACAAGTTTGTAAAGCTGAGAAAAACTAACAAAGTTTTGGACTACTTGGGTCCCAACATCTTCCTGGGGTCAACCCACTCATTGAACTGCTTCTCGCTGATGCCGGTCTTGAGGGCCTCCTGTTTCAGCGTCGTCTTGTTTACGTGCGCCGCCTTGGCAATCTGGGCGGCCTTGTCGTAGCCAATGTGCGGATTGAGGGCTGTCACCAGCATCAGGGACTCGTTCATGATTTTGTCGATGGTCTCCTTGTTGGCCTTCACCCCCTCCACACAGTTATTGCTAAAGGACATGCAACCGTCGCCTATTTAGGAGATGATTAGGCGGCTCGAGCAGCGAATGGCGCTGGGGACAACTCACCTAGCAGCCGGATGGAGCGCAGGACATTGGAAGCAATCAGCGGCATGAAAACGTTCAGCTCAAAGTGCCCTGTGGCGCCGCCAACAGTCACAGCCACCTGGTTGCCCATCACCTGAGCGCACAGCATGGTTAGCGATTCGCACTGCGTGGGGTTCACCTTGCCGGGCATAATGGAGCTACCGGGCTCGTTCTCCGGCAGCGACAGCTCGCCGAGGCCGCAACGCGGACCCGAGCCCAGAAAACGGATATCATTGGCGATCTTCATCAGGCTCACGGCGATCGTGTTGAGGACGCCATGGACCTCCACCATGGCATCGCGGGCGGCCAGCGCTTCGAACTTATTGGGCGCAGTCACGAAGGGCAGGCTGGTCAGCTCCGCGATCCGCTTGGCCACCTGCTTGGCGAAGCCTTTGGGCGTGTTCAGGCCAGTGCCGACGGCGGTGCCACCTATGGCCAGCTCGTACACGCGCGGCAGGCAGGTCGCGATCCTGTCCAGCGCGTTGCTCATCTGCTGGGCATAGCCGCTGAACTCCTGGCCCAGTGTCAGCGGCACGGCGTCCATCAAATGCGTGCGTCCGATCTTGATTACGTTCTTGAACTCATTTGATTTGGCTTTAAGGACATTTCGCAGGTGCGTCACCGCCGGAATGAGTCGCTCGTTCAGCTCCATGGCCACGCAGATGTGTATGGCTGTGGGGAATGTATCGTTGGAGCTCTGCGACTTGTTCACATGATCGTTTGGATGCACGGGCGTCTTGGAGCCCAGCTGGCCGCCCATCATGCGGATGGCGGTGTTACTGATTACCTGGAAGGAGAGGAACAAAAGCGCATCAGGTTCTGAGCTTAGCCCGAGCGCCAGCTCACCTCGTTGGTGTTCATATTGGTCTGGGTGCCGGAGCCCGTCTGCCAGATGACCAGAGGAAAGTGGCCCTCCTTGTAGTACTTGCCCGATATGACGTCGTCGCAGGCACAGGACACCACCTCCGCTATCTCCGGATCCAGGCCAAAGTTCTTGTTCACCTCGGCGCAGGCCTTCTTCAGTATGCCCATGGCCTGGATGATGGGCATCTAGGCGGGGAGTTTGAAGCGCAGGGTCAGTTGTGTGGGGTGTCTGCTGTCAGGAAAGGACGCTCAGGCTACGATACCTACCGGCATGGTCTCCGAGTATCCGCCAATGGGGAAGTTCATCTTGGAGCGCAGTGTCTGGGCTCCATAAAGCTTGTTCCCCGGCACTTTCAGCTCCCCGAAGGTGTCCTTCTCCATCCGGAACTCCACCACCTTCTTTTGGCTTTTTTTGTGAAAGAAACGTCGCGTCCTACTCACCTTCTCCACCACCCAGAAATGACGCCGGGCCAGAAACTGAGGCCCCGGCTGGACAGTGGCTACGATTTGCTTTAGCATTTTCTCGGTTTTATTCAAATTGTTGTGGGTCAGAGAGTGGGTGTGTGTGAAGCGACAATGTGTAGTCCTACTACGTAGGGCCTACTTGGGTCCCAGCATCTGCTCGGGGCGCACCCACTCGTTGAACTGCTGCTCGGTGAGGTAGCCCAGGTTGATGGCCTCCTCCTTGAGGGTCGTTCCATTCTTGTGCGCCGTCTTCGCGATCTTGGCGGCCTTGTCGTAGCCAATATGGGGATTGAGGGCCGTCACCAGCATAAGGGACTCGTTCATAATCTTGGCAATGTTCTCGCGGTTCGCCTGGATGCCGTTCACGCAGTTGGCAGTGAAGGTGCGGCTGCCATCGGCTGAAAAAGAAGGACAAGCAACAGACGGGATTTCGTAAGTAACTGGAAGCACGCAGCTGTCTCACTCTCTTTCGATGCGATTAAATACTTACACAGCAGACGGATGGAGCGCAGCACATTGGACACAATCAGCGGCTTGAACACGTTCAGCTCAAAGTGGCCGTTGGAGCCGCCAATGGTCACCGCCACCTGATTGCCCATCACCTGGGCGGACAGCATGGTTAGCGATTCGCACTGCGTGGGGTTCACCTTGCCGGGCATAATGGAGCTACCGGGCTCGTTCTCCGGCAGCGACAGCTCGCCGAGGCCGCAACGCGGACCCGAGCCCAGAAAACGGATATCGTTGGCGATCTTCATCAGGCTCACGGCGATCGTGTTGAGGACGCCATGGACCTCCACCATGGCGTCGCGGGCGGCCAGCGCTTCGAACTTGTTGGGCGCTGTCACAAAGGGCAGGCTGGTGAGCTGGGCAATCTTGGCGGCGCACTTCTCGGCGAAACCCTTGCGGGTATTCAGGCCAGTGCCGACAGCTGTGCCACCCAGGGCTAGCTCGTAGACGCGCGGCAGGCAGGCGTCGATGCGCTCCTGGGCGTAGGCCAGCTGCTGGGCATAGCCGCTGAACTCCTGGCCCAGGGTTAACGGTACGGCATCCATGGTGTGCGTGCGTCCGATCTTGATGATGTCCTTAAACTCCTCCGACTTGGCCTTCAGGGCATCGTGCAGCGTCTTGATGGCCGGCTTGAGGTTATTGTTCAGCTCCAGGGCCACCGAAATGTGGATGGCGGTGGGGAAGGTGTCATTAGAGCTCTGCGACTTGTTCACATGGTCGTTCGGGTGCACCGGGGTCTTGGAGCCCAGCTTACCGCCCAGCAGCTCAATGGCGCGGTTGCTTATCACCTGGCGGGGAAGAAGAAAACAAATTTCAGTGAGGAAACCAGAGGAAGATGGAGAGAGGTCGCACCTCGTTCACGTTCATGTTGCTCTGGGTGCCGGAGCCCGTCTGCCAGATGACCAGCGGGAAGTGATCGTCGTACAGCTTGCCGGAGATCACATCGTCAGCCGCCTTAGAGATGGCCTCGCTTACTTTGGTGTCCAGGCCGAACTCCTTGTTCACCTCGGCGGCGGCCTTCTTCAGTATGCCCATGGCCTGGACCACGGGTTTCTAGGGATAGCAAGAAAAATGTTATTACAAACATTGGAGCTTCAAAAGAAAAACAACTCTAGCTGTCCCTTGGCAGTATATACGGAAAGGTACTTGTCTGATCTCTGAGAGAACAAGAAAATAAATAAATAAATGTCATTTAGATAATACAAAAGATTTAGCACCCATTTTGCGTTCTTAAATACACCTTTCAGGGCTCGTTAATAGGTTAAAACTTGCTACTGCCTGGAGCCAGCTAGGAATTGGTTTTAGACGACTCACTGGCATCCGCTCGGTAGCCCCGCCAATGGGAAAGTTGATCTGGGAGCGCATCGTCTGGGCGCCATAGTACTTGTCCGCGGGCACCTTCAGTTCGCCAAAGGTGTCGCTTTCCACGCGGAAATCCTGGGAGGCCTAAAAACGAGAGAGAGAGAAACAGGGTTTAGTGTGAGTTTTTCAAGGCAGATCCGATCCGATCCGATGCGATCCCACCATTATGCGAGAGATATAGGCTGGTAGATAACTGAAATCAGAGGACGACCACTCGACCACGGCTGCTGCTCAGAGGTGACTGAGGCGATAAGCGACGGAGCGGCTATAAAACTTGAGTCGAAACGAGGCTCTCGACGGAAATATCAAGAAGCAAATACGAAATAAAATAAAATCATTGCTCAGCAGAGTGGGCAAGTGCGAAATGTGGAAGAGGAGGGGTGACCACGACGACGACGACTCTTCCCAGCATGGGGTGCTTGGCTAATCAGCTGGGGTCTGGCCCTATTTGTGGAAATCTTGTAAGGAATTCCTTATCTCGGCAGCAAAGGGTTTTGTTTTTTCCCATTTCTTTTGCGTTACAAAATTTCTATCTGATAAATGTAATTTTAGGGAATTAATTCCAAGAGAATTTATAGTAATTTAACCTGCAAATCCTATTCTTGTGCCCCTGAGTGTGTGCAATGAGTGCTTTTTTTGGAATCTCTGCGCCACTTCCATTATCTGTAAGCTAAGACGGCAAGCTGGAACTATCACGAGCGCCGGACACACCTCCTTACCAGCATGGGAGCAAGACTCAGGTAGTCAGAGCAGAAAAGGGAGAGTATTTCAGGTGTCGGCATTCAAAGCGATGTTAGTACATATGAATAAGCAATTAACCGGTTTAGAATTCAATTGCCGGCACACATATGTTGTTTCTTTTTTCCACCAAATTACAACTTGTTCCGCGGGTTTTGCTAGTTCTTTTTTTTTCGCCGTGTTTGTTTTGGCTGTCCGCATGTGACCCGCCGAGTTGGAAAGGGTGGAAGAGTGAGTGCGAAAAATCAATCTGATTGGAGTGGAGAGCATTTCACTCAATGTGCTTGCCTGGGTAGGAGCCTGGAGAGAAGAGATTTTGCGTGCACTTTCCAGGCGCACTCACTGGATGTGGATGCTTCCATTGTGTAATGATTACGAAACGCCGGTTATTTGTTATTCCCACCAAGCCTTGAACGAATTAATTTTGGTATGGATAAATGGCTTAGTTTTAGGCTTTTGTTGCCCAGTATAAGTGCAACGGCAGGAGCAGCAGCAGCGGCCATTACATAAGGCCAACAGGCGGTGGCGGGTGTGGGTGCGGGGGGACACGGGACAGTTCTGTGCCATCCTTACCAGTCGCTGGCTGCCGGCAGACGCGGCCCAAGGCTTGGCCAACTGCTGCACAGAGCGGAGCGAGGAACGCTGCAGTAGAGGTAGCACCATTTTTCCCAGTTACGTTTTACGCTTTGTTTATTCGCAGCAAAAAAATTCGGCCAACTTTTTCGCGCTCTCGATCACTTTCTTGCCTGTGCCACCGCGCCGCAACAACAAAAACAATTGCTGGCCGATAGGCACAGCGGTATCGATAGCCATGCCACACAGTTAAATAAAAACAACAAAAAATACACTGATTTACAGTAAAATACACTGATAATCGTGTTAGCTTTGGCATTTACTAGAAACATTATTAACAACAGCGCTAACTTTCGCAACAGGCTTAAAACTTACGTTTATTTTCTTGTATTTCCACCCACACTTATCGATAGACCACGACTATCACAGGTCTACCATCCGCAGCAGCCCCATCAGCTGTTGTCTCTCGCCTGGTCCGATTTTGTTGTAAGAAGAAAATATTGCGAATTTCGAAGAGAGCCTGCGATGTCGGCGTTTGTGAAAACCGTGTGCCTGGCCCAGAAGCTCTGCGCCGCCAATCCAGCTTTGGCCCGCCAGGCGGTGCGCAGCAGTAAGTATCGCCATAGCCCCGTAACCGGGCCCGAGAAGGTTCGCTTTATTCTGTTATTGTTTACGTAACTTTGTCTCGTTTTTTTTGTTTCTTCCTTTCATTGCCCCTCCCGTCTTCCGCCCGAACAGTGGCTGGTTGGAACAAGGACTTCAAGCCGGCCCCCTATCCCAAGACGGAGAAGGAGCGCCTGGCGGCTGCCAAGAAGTACTATCTGCTGCCGGAGGAGTACAGGCCGTATGCCGATGACGGCTTGGGCTATGGCGATTATCCAAAGGTCGGTGGCGGCCTGGGCGTAGAGGCGAAGGACAACTACTATCCCTGGGACTATCCGGAGCACAAGCGCAACCAGCACGAGCCTGTGAGTATCCCACAAAAGCTCTCGATGCAGTCACTAAAGTATTTCTCTGGTAGATCTCGGCGGATCACGATCTGTACAGCGAGGATCGCTACTCGCAGGCGGAGCTGCCCCGCTACCAGAACTCTTACTACTTCCTGTGCTTCGCGGGCGTCATGTCCGGCTGCCTGGCTTTGTACTATTGGCTGGAGGACAAAAAGTTGTACCGCCCGGTGGCCGCCAAGCAGTATCCCGCCGAGGGCGTCAAGCACTACACCTTTGAGAAGTAGAGATGAGCGTCCATCTCCGCCTTCTTGTATCATCTAGCCACGCATCTTCTGTACAATTAAAAAGGGAAAGAAAGAAACATGTAACTCGAGATGAACCTTTATTTGAACGACTCTCAGCTTAGGTCTAGGCTTAGGACTAAAAATAGAGGACAAAAAAAAGAAATGTGGCGGATGTTACTCCACAATGTAGTTGGGATGCACCACCAACAGGGGATCGTCTTCGAGCGGGGGCTCCGCGCCGCCCTTGCCAGCAACATTCGGCTTCAGGGAGCTCGTCTTGAGGGGAATGATCACCTGGTCGTGGTAGATCAGGCGATCGATCAGCTTCTCGATGAGGTTCTTGCGCGAAATTAGCTCATCCTCTGACTCGATCTGCTCGGCCACCTGCTCCAGATACCAGGTGACAACGTCGCTGCGCTTCATTCCGGTATCGGTGCCCTCCACCTCGCAGCGTGCCTCCTCGCCGCGCATGTGCAGCACCAGCATTGTGGAGAGGTTCTTGTAGTCCTCGAACGACAGCGTAAACTTCTTCTTTTGGGGGACAGAGGCTCCTCCCTCGGTGTCTATATTGGCGGCATCTCCATTGTTCTCCATATCTATATCCGGCTGAATGCCATCATCCATGTCCATGTCCAGAGCCTGGTCCTGATCATCGTCCAAATGGATGTCGGGCTGCTCCACGCGGATGATGGACTTATTGAGCAGTCGGAAGGCCTCCTTGACGTGTCGCTCCAGCACACGATTGGAGCACTCCAGCTTGGCCATGGCCTCGCTTAGCCGGATCATGGACTCCAGCTGCCGGACGGTGATACGCCAGGTGCTTCGTCCCGCCGTGCCCGTGTCGCGTTGCCTCAAATGTCCATAGTTTTCCACGAGCAGGCGACCGGCCTCCTGGCCTATAACAGGCTTGAACTGACGGGCGAAGGTGACATAGCGCAGCACCTCCTCGCGGGTGTAGGCCCGCTCCACGGATTCCTCAATGTTCGAATGCAGATCAACAATTTTGCGGGCAATGGCATAGTCCACCACCTCGTTGCACTCGTCCACCAGGATGAAGAAGAGATCGAAGCGAGACATAATCGGCGCCGAGAGCTGAATATTCTGCTGGAGGCTCTTGGAGCGATCGTATCGACCGTTGATCGGGTTAGCGGCGGCCAGGATCGAGGTGCGGGCATTCAGGGTGGCCCGGACGCCGGCACGGGCTATTGAGATGGTCTGCTGCTCCATGGCCTCGTGTATGGCCACCTGGTCGCGCTGATCCATCTTATCGAACTCGTCGATGCAGCAAATACCATTGTCTGCCAGCATCAGGGCGCCCGCCTCAATCACAAAGTCGAAGCTCTCCTCGTCACGGACCACGGCGGCCGTCAGACCTGCCGCCGATGAGGCCTTGCCGGAGGTATAGATGGCACGTGGCGAGAAATCCGAGACCTGCTTGAGGAACTGCGACTTGGCCGTACTTGGGTCGCCCACAATGCACACGTTGACATCACCGCGCAGGGAGGTCTTCTCCGTGGTAGTCTTGGCCACGCCACCAAACAGCTGCAAGAGTATGCCCCGCTTCACCTCATCATTCCCATAGATCGAGGGGAAGAGGCTGCTAATGAGATTCTGGTACAGATTCCGGTCCTTGGACATCTCGTAGATTTTGTGCCATTCGGCGTCCGTCATCTGCTTCTTCATGTCCTCCGCGGTAACCTCCGACATGGGCAGATCCGTGCCACCAAACCGAGCCGTGGTAGCCTGAACGCTGCAGGCGAGGAAGGCCATGCGATAGTTGAGCTCACGCATTCCCAGAGCCTTCAAGCCGGTCACACCCTCCATGCCCTCTCCGGGCTTGTGGCGAGAGCCCGCCTCCGTTTTGGTGCCAGCCGTGGCCAGGACACTGACGTCCGGAACGACAATCAGAGTGCCGGTGAAGTCGTAACGATCACCGGCCTGCACGGTCTCCACCAGCTCCGAACGCAATATAATCTCCACGGCGCGCGGTATGCAGCCGCGTGGCAGCTCCGCCTGGGTCTCCTGGATGCGTATCTTCTGGAAGTCCAGAAACAGGCTCTTCTCCACATCCAACATGAAGCGACGGCGATTGGAGCAGACGGGATTCCGGCAAATGGTCGGGTTGGTGAATTTGAACTGCTGCTCGACATTCCGGATCTCCGTCTGGCAGTCCAGGCACATGAACGTGCCCGAGACGAGCTCCGGATGAACTGGATGTGTGCGCACCACCTGGCCGGAGATGCGGATGAGCGTACCGATCTTGGAAGTGGTCAGATCGCGCACCTTGTGACGGGTGGGCACCTCCGTGAAAGCCACATAGCAGTCCTTACTGGTCTTCAAGCCGATGCGATCCTTCACATAGTTGGACACCGACTGGCACAGGAACGGATAGATGTGGTAGTACTCCTCGATGATGGCCGTCGCCAGGTTCTGGTCGTACTTCTCCACATCCTCGAAGCTCACCTCGAGGGTGCAGCGATCGGGCGACTCCAAACTGGCCGCCGGCCGCGTATACTTGATCTCGCCGTCCTCCTTGAACTCCTCGAGGAAGTCTTGGAACAGCTTCTGGGCGCGGATCCCCACCTCGTCCTTGACGCGCAACTGGCCGACCTGAGCATCTGCTACATCCATGGTATTTGTTGTTGGGTTTTTGGTAAATAAACTAACTCCAAAAGAGGCGTAAACTGAACTGAACGCGCAATTTGTTGTTTGTGTCCGCGAAATGCTATTTACAGCTGCGTGCCCCTGCGTTTTGGCGCCTTTTTCAGAGGCGCAAACACAACGATGTCCAAGTCGATACTATCGTGACGTACATAGTTTGTTATTTATTTAAATAAATAATAAAAATAAATTCACTTTTGCATATTATTTATTATATTGTTATAAATTTAAAAGCAATAAAAATGAACAATTTTGTTGTGGTATTTCATTCCCTCATAGAGCATTATATTTTTCGTCTGACGATTGCAATGCTCCTATACAATCATCAGTTTTTTATAAACATAATATTAAAATTAAAAGAACTACAAAATAACTATTATATACTTTAGATGAATTAATAATTTTGTTTTTTTTTATTGCTTAGAAATTTTCACAAAATTGATCGAACTCTGAAATATGCACATTTTTTCGTGTTTTAAATTTTTGTTATTATTTTTATGAAAATCTGAGTTTAATTAATGTACTTAATTAATTAATGTAATTATAAATATTAAACAGAAATAATAATAATTTCCTTATTTTTCAGAAATATGTTAACTTTTTCGTGATTTTAGAATTTTAGTATTATTTTTTATAAAAAAAATCAAAGTTTAATTAAAATTCAAAAATCACCAAAGAACTTTAATGTATTTTAGATTAATTATTAATTTTGTTATTAATTTTCTTATTGTTCAAAGATGTTCATCAAATTTCGCCTACTCTGACGTATTAAAATTTTTTCGTGATTTTAGAATTTTTATATTTTTATTTTTATTTTTTGAAAATATAAGTTTAAGGAACACAAGGGCCAATTTAGACTGTCAAGTTATAAATATGAAATAAAAATAATACCATTTGCAAAATGTTGTTGCAATAGCTGAAAATCTGCGCAACTATTAGGCATACAAACTGACAAGGCCTGATCTACTTAATTCTAAAAAAAATTAAGGGATTCCCTTTAAGACCGAATTACTGAAAAATCTTCTATTTTCTTTTTCTAGACTTATATTTACAACACTTTATTTAAAATTAAGAATAATATTTAAATATAAATGCCTGTTGCGCTGCCTGGCAACGCTCTTGCTTGGGGAGTGTGGCATCCCAGATCAGTCGTCGCTATATTGATTTCGCTTATCGATAGTGCTGCAAATGACATCGAGATCTTTCCAGCTCTAAATTAGTGTTTACTTTTCGCGCAGTAGAACCGGGGTGCTCGAATCTTTTTTTTTTATTATTTTTTCCCGCGCTCTGGAAGTAAAACGAAATTTTTGCCGTTAAAATGGTTTGGTGTGAAAAGATAGTTAAATGAACTGTCCCAGTGCGGTGTTCTGAACGGAATATGTATCGAAAATGAAAGAACAGAAACCGCGAAGAGAGCGACGAAAGAAGTGCGTGCGGCGAAAAGAGAGCGAAAAGTGCCAAAAATAAAATAAACAGGCCCGGCGGCAAGCGCACTTGTTGGAATCCAAGAAGAAGGCGAGCGCAGATCAAGGAAAGGCTATATCGGGAAAGCGGGTGGCAGGAAAAAACCAGAAGGAGAATCAGCAACCGAACCGAAGCGGAACCAAAAAGGAGGAGAACAAGTGCCATAAGAAGCGGCAAAAATGTGCATATGACAATTGGCTTCAACTCTCCTCTGCACACCAGTTTCTCCGCTCTTTCTCTCTCTCTCCTGCCACTTCCAATATCCTCTACGCACACACACACACACACACGCACATACGTATCTACATCTGGGAGGAGGCGAGGCAAGAGGAGTTGGGAAAGATGCGGAGACCGGTCGCTGTGCTGAGCCGGAGCCACTACTTCGTCATCGGCCTGCTCCTGGGCCTAACACTCAGCTGCTGGTTTCCAGCGGTAATGTGGAAGCTGGTCCAGCAGGAGGAGTGTCCCCAGGAGGCCGCCGAAAATCTGCAGATCGAGCGTTTTGGCCAGGACTTTGAGCCGCATCTAAACCTAATTAATAAGCCGTTGGAGGCCAAAAAGCAGGTAAGTTTTCTATATATTATAAATTTTAAAGTTTTATTATTATTGTACTAAGAAAATTACAAATATAACCTCCTTTTAGCGTTCGAAAATTAAGGAAAACTTAAGAAATAGGGCAGATCTCTTAAAAAAAACATTAAAAATACCATCTGTTATTTATATCTATGTATAATGTATAAGATGCAATATAATGAATTAAATATTTGCATGAGTTAATAAATTCATACTTTTTTATTTGCTCATTTATCATATTTTGTTTTCAGTACATGCAGATGTTGAAATTTTCCGTATATCCTGATTCAAATCAGGTAAAAACCTTTCACTCAATTTAGATCTTAACTTTTTAGCATGAGAATACATTAATTCATAATATGTACATACATCAATTAAAAGAGTTTAAAAGTAAAGTTGGGAAAGGTTTTAAATTGTTGGGAAATTAATATCCATTATATTGAATTAAATTCTTTTCAATTGAATTATACTCTATATTTTTTATACATTTTAAAGTTTTGTAAAATATTTAAAATATTACCCTGGTGAAATGCTAACAGAAAAATGCAAATGTGTCGTTGTCATTGCCATATATGAGGCATCAGACATCAGACATCAGTGCCTGTCGCTGATAGCGATTTATTGACCTTCCTGCCTATCGCTGCTACACTGGACAGCTGGGATTTTAGAGCCCACCAACTAACCCTTCAAATCAAGCCAGCAAAGCCTTCGAATATGCCATAACTTTAATTAATATTCAAGCACATAGTCGGGCTCTGTGGATCGTTAAACACATGTGGGGGACTCCTCTTCTGATTTCCAGAGAAAAACCTCTTAATCAACCAGTTATAGTTTGCGAGCGGGCACTGTAATTAACACCGAGCATTTTTGTTTCACATATTGTTTAAAGTATTTCCCGGGTGCAATGACCCCTTGCTCCCCGTCGGATCACTTGAGGCCGGGAACTGAGACTGGAGACCCTGTTGCCCAGTGTCCAATTTTCACAATTTTTCAGACGTCATTCTATATACTTTTTGTGTGTACGTTTTTTTTTCTTTTTTTTTTTTTTTGTTTTCGATTAAGTTTCCTTATCGACTCTGAAATTCGCACAATGCTCGCGCCCATTTCTTTATTTATTTATTTATTGTTATTTATTTATTGGGCGCAAAGCCGAGACTTGTAACCGGAGTTCGCTTCAGTTTAATTTAATTTTTTGATTTTCAGTTGCACAGAAACAGGCCTGGCTCCGGTTGCTCGTTCAATTAGATTTAAATATAAAAAGAATTCTAGGAAAAATGATTAACTGATGCATGTGTAGCCGAAATGTTCTTATATTTTCCAAGATTTTTCTTAAATTAAATATAAAATAAAAGCTCGTAGATAATGGAGATTTTTTCCACTGAAATTAATTGGTTTAAAAATTGTAATAAAAAGCAAGCAATTGGTGTATTAATTTAATTTCCAAAAATTAATATTAATGCATATATTCAGAAATACTAGGAATATTTTATTTAAACTATTTATGCATTAATTTATATATTTAGCATTTTATAATTAATATGTTATGTACATAAAGTGCTAAATATATAAATTAAAGCATAAATATTTGAGTGAATATTTTACTGAATTTTTGGTAGTTATTGCAGCATTTCTGGAAACAAAAAGAAAAGCCTGAAATCGATTAAATATTTTCTTATGGCGTACGTACGCTTTTTTTCACCTCATGTCCAGCAAATAATGTTGATTAATTTCTTTTTTCCCACTCTTCGATTCCATATGCTGAGGTCTGCGTTTATGCATATTTATTACATTTTTTTCTGGCTTTATATTGTTAATAATTTGTTGCACGTTTTTATGACAACGCAAACTGGATTGTCTTGCCATAATTTTTGGCTGTTTTCGGAGGTTTTCGGAGGTGATGTAAAAGTGTCACTCGTCCTAATTTGAACTTTAATGGCGGGAAACACGTAATTGAATGATGTGTGGTTTAATTATTAAATATGCGCCTGACTTGCGAGGTGAAAAGATCGAGATTAATATGGAGTTATTGGGTTTTGTTTTGTGGTAACTAAACCAGTTCCTCAATTAACATAATTCGTTAATTGCCCTCGCCAAGATGTGGATCATTTTTCTTTAATCATTCGTGGATTTCAACTGGTTTTAAGTCTCTAGAAATTATTTCCAATCTTACTTATAAGCCTTCAAACTATTTTGGTTAATGCTCAGCTAAAAGTTACTAAAGTACTGAAAGTAATGGCTATTTGCATAACTCTTGAGGGGTTTTCTTCGGCTCGTTTTTCCCCCTCCCGCAGAGGCGATGGTGAAAATGCTTAGTTGTTTCTTTATGGTTGGCGTCTTTACGAGGCGCACATGGTTTTTAGGGCCACCATTTCCCTGGTGTGTGTGTGTCTCTCTGGTTGGTCAGTTTGGGGATGGTTAAATGCTGCGAGCGATCGTAATGTCTGCGACTCATTCGCACGCGTGTCTCAGAATTTAAACTCTGCTTTTTTAAGTGACCGTCAAATTGTCAATACCCTGAAGCTTAATATAACGAAGAAAAAAAAAAAACAAAGAAATTAAGCACTCAAGCTCTCAGATCATCAAAACCTTAAGTTAACTTCCTTTGAAAAAAATCATAAAGTATAAAATATATGAGTTTTATTCCCTTTGAGTTGTGTGTGTGGAGAATCGACATGAACAATACCCTTTAAAGATTTAATTTTAAATTTTAATTTATAAATTTCTCAATATTTTGCATGATTTTTTTCTATTTACTTTTTTTAAATTTATCTTTTCTTCCACTCGGTTTGCCTGCAATGTATAAGCACTCGAATTTAACCAGAGTTTCTTTTAAGTTTTAATCTGAGAGAAATAAATATAGTCAAGTTTGGTTTATTTTTATTACTGAAACGTTACACAATTGTTTCGTAAAATATAATATAAAAATATTAACAAATTTACATAGCACCTTAAGCTGGGGCAATACCCCCTGAAAGAGCAATGTCGAGATTATACAAAACTCGGACAAAAGTCGACTTCCATTCACTTAATAAAAGACAATAACTGGGTTTACTTAGCGTGGCCCCGTGTGTGCCTCTATGTGTGGTGTGTGTGCTTGTTGAAGTTAAAGCAAACACATCTGGACACAGAGATACACACATGTATCATATATAATATATAGTATTGTGTACACAGTATTGCTAAGTGGAAGTTAAGTGAAATCAGAGCCGGCAGCACTTTGAACTCCAACCTGGGAGGGGATAGGATGAGGATGAGGATGAGGAGGTGACCCCTTCGGAGATCGATGGGATCAGATCGGATCTATCGACACCTGGCGTCGAGCTGCCAACTCAGTTGCCCTTCTGTTTGTGTTCTGAGTTTCAGATGAAAATTAACAAGAAAAAAAACAACTACAACAAAAATAATAAAAAGAAAAGGATTTAGGAATGGCCTTCCGAAGTATAGGGCGTCACATGTGCCTGCTGGTCCGCCAGAACTTTGCCCAGAGCTGCGAGAGCAAGCTCAACATACAGATTAACATGGAGCTGAAGGCGTGCCACCAGTACCTGGCCATGGTGAGGGCTCTGAGATTGCTGAGATTTGACCCATTTCAACCCTCCTACCCGCCTAGGCCTATCACTTTGACAGGTCGGACGTCAGCTCCCCGGGGCTGCACGGTTTCTTTCTGCAGGCGAGCCATGAGGAGCGTGAACATGCCGAGAAGATCATGAAGTACATGAACAAGCGCGGCGGAGTGATCACATTGGGCGGTGTCCCCGAACCACTGCCCAACTTTGCCAGCTCCCTGGAAGCCCTTCGGCTGGCCCTGCAGATGGAGATGGAGGTGAACCAGCATCTGCTGGAAGTACATGCTCTGGCCGGCCAGGAGTCTGACCCAAATTTGTGTGACTTTATCGAGGCGAACTTCTTGCAGGAGCAGGTCGATGGCCAGAAGGTCCTGGCCGATCTCATACGGCAGCTGGAGCGGGCGCAGAGCGATGTGGGCGAGTACCTGTTCGACAAGTACTTGTCCACCGCGGGCATGCATCCCGGCGGCAAGTGAGGAGCCAAGAGAAATTTTTTTAAATATTTATAAAAATTTCCCGTAAATATATATTTTATTTACAAATAGTAAACAACAACAAAAAAAACCGAGCAGATCAATGGGTTTTCGGTTTCTATTCGGTTCGACTTATTATCAGCTAGAACTGGCCTAGCACTAGCTCTATAAATAAACCCGCTTATCGGCTGTTCGGGTGGCCAGAAGTTGCGCAAGATTTTAATTGAAAATGAAAATGAAAACGAAGCCAAAGCCAAAGCCAAAACCAAAGCTAAGAGCTGATTGAAACCTCTGTGTGTCCTCAATGTCATTCCGATAATCCTTTCAGTAATAATTATGGGGATTTAGGTCTGGCGGAATATGGATATAAACCGATTTGATCTGATTTGTATAATATGACATCAGCCAGATGTCTTCTATATACATATAGAGATATATTATATATTAAGCAAACACCTTGCAGAGATACCTTAATCTTTGTTCCAGAAAGTGTATATCAAGTGATAACGAAGAATTGAAGTCATAGTAAAATATTTATAAAGATCAGATCTATATAGGTTGGTTTGTTTTTGCTATGCTTAAATTCGCAGTAAATATATATATATATTAATATTTCATTAAAATAAAATCGATATATAAATCAATACTTAAATATTTACAATGGGTAATATCTATATTTTATGTGATATTAATCAAAAGTTTACAAATTACATAAAATTTGTTGATATTTTTAGAATATATTAAAGTTGATTATATTTTCAATATGTTGTTGAGCTTCTTCTGCCACAAAATAGTGCCGTAGATGATTTGAAAAATAACAGAATATCTCCTGTGATAAATGTAAATAAAGAAAACTCTACACTTGTCAACAGTAACAGGTCTCCATTTTTACGATCTTCCAAAAATAGCAAATAAAAGAATAATTAGAAGGCCATAAAAACGTTAAATTAAAGTTTTAAGAGTTCCACTCCAGACTAAAGTCTTGATTTAAATTCAATTTAGAAAATATAGAAATGTCTTGCTTGCTGAATGTTTATATTAAATATTCTTTGCTTAAGAAAAGTTGCTAAATTGGCAGCGCAGCTAAATTCTAATTCTTAACACAATTTGTTTCGTAATAATTAAATTAATTAAAACGAATTAAATGCATTTATTTGAAGATCAAGAATTTTACGAGTTACTCTGTAAATAAAATACGTATATAATCCAAATTGTTGAAATCTAATTTAGAATGATTAGAGGCTAGCCATGGGAGAGAGACCGGAGTTTGTGGGGCTTATATTTCCACATCGTTATAGATTCTGTAACTCACCCAGATCGGGCCAGAGCGTCGTCTTGGCGTGGGCTTAATTGAAAAGCGCGTCGCATTTCCGGTGCCCGCTAATGTGGCCTTTATTCGAGGGCAGACTGTACAGCGTACAGGGCACACACATCAATTGGCACTGAGCGTCGCCAGACGAGACGAGACGAGACTAATCCGAGCGAACGGAGGATAACTCGCACTTGTCCCAATTAAGATTTGTCCCATCCAATACAATTTGCAGCTGCAGTTTTCCGCTCTCGATTGTCTGTTCATATATTATATATATATACACCTGATTCTCAAACTATATAAACTAAGACTCGAATAAATCCGTGAGATCCACGAATGATTGAAGCCCCTTTAAAAGCCAATTAATAACGTGGCAAACTTATTTTGTAATTTGAAATTAACCCTTGACAGCCTTTCGGTGACTCAGAATTTTGGCTCAACTTGAACTTAGGACGCGATAAAATCCACACAGTGATTATATGGCCCCCTTCTTGTCGTCGTCGTCGGCTTGGGGTGCAATAAATCGCCAGATATTGCCCCAAGTATTTGCTACTTTTATATGGCCACTACTTAGCTTGTGTTTGTCCCCGTAAGCACCGTGTAATGATAGGCAAAACTAGGGCTTTGCCAAATGTGCAAATATTTAGTCAGTGATTAAGACTTGAGCTGCTTTACATACTTTACTCGCCACACCTAATTCATTTCATTAATCGTGGAAGCAAAGCAAATCGAATCGAATCGAATGATTTGTCAACGGTTAAGGTGATCTATTGGCTTTTGATTTTGAATCCGGTTTGGCTGACTGTGTAATAGCCGTATTATTGATACTAATACCGGTGATTAACTAGGTACACCCCTCTCTGTAATTTATTGCCTTGAAAGACGTCAGTGAACTGTATTTAATGTCAATTATTTAAATTATCCGATCAAGGCACTGGGTTAGCCTTAAGTAATTGATTTAATTATGAAACGAATTGTATATTAAAACGTTATTGAGCACATTAAAGCTTGGAATTGTATTTATTGATTTTTCTGTTAATTTCTTGCGCATTTTTTGGGGTTTTGAAGAAAGAAATTCACGACTTTTTACTAGAAACTGGAAAGGAAATAGTTTAAAATGTTCAAAATGTATGTTTTAAAAGGAAAACATTACACATTTTCTTTCTAAATATTAAAAAATAATTTGTTTATTCTTTATGTTCAAACACTGAAATTTAAATCTTAAAATATTTATTTTTATATATTTTTTAACAACATAAACATAACATAGTTTCCCAATAGCAATTCCTTTTTTTTATTCTTTAAAGTTGGGCACTAAAACTTTTATCTTAAAATATTTGTATATACTGTAAGTTGTATTTGTAATATTTATATATTTTTTAACAACATTAAATCATAGTTTCCCAATAGCTTTTCCTTTTTTTTTATTCTCTAAATTCAAACACTCGAAATTTTAATCTTTAAATATTTGTATATATTTTTTAACAATATAAAAACATAGTTTCCCAATAGCAAAGGCGACATGGACTCCATCTTTTTTTTATTTCAAATTTTTATGAATATTTGAATATCTGGCCGCCAGAAGGTGATCAAAGAATGGGGTTTATTAGTAGGGCGGCGAGTAAACAAATATGGAATCCCCCTATCTGTGTGTGTGTTTAATTAAATTTTTGTCGAATGGAAATTGAAATTGGAAATGCTGTTTTTTGTTTTATTGTTCTTTTTTTTCTTCTTGTTTTATTTGTATTTCTGCTGCCGGTGACGTCGTCTTGGCAATTATCTACTGATAAGACAGCCGTCGATAAGGCCCGGTTAGCCTGGTTAGCTGACTCCCCAATACCTTTATATACTATATATATATGTATATTCTTTTCTCTGGAAACATTTTGGCTCACTTCCGTTGTTGTCATTACGTCACAAGGTTATTGGTTAGTTGCTATCTTGGTTATATATTTTCCCCCACTAATACGTATTCCTCATGCCGCCCACGTGCTCTTCGGGGCAGATTTCCATCGATTTCCTTTGCTGCCGGTGGAAATTTATTAGCATTTTATATAGAATTTCGAGCACTCCCAAAGATGCGAACTCATTGTTCAGGTGAACAAACCTTTTAGTGAATTTTCCATGATGGCCGGCCTTGTCATGGAATTTACGGAATTAAAATTTGCAATGGAAATGTGGAACAATAGATTTTGATGATATATGTTTACAATATATCTTTGATTTTATATATATTACCTTTGTATATTACTTTAAAGATAAATAACTATTTATATAGGTTTTTTTATTACTTAGCATAAGTAAAATGATTTATTGTGCAGAAAATATATTAATATTTCATATATAAAATGTTTAAATATTCAAAATGTTAAACTGTTTAAATATTAAATAATATCATATCCAAATCAGATTATTTTTGTATATTCTTTTACTTTACAAGAATATATCCCCAGAAATGATTGATTTATTGGTTCGTTTACAAAATTAAATAATTTTTAATTTATTATTTAATATAAAAATATCCCAAGAACCACTGTATTCCCCTCAATGCATCATTCATAATTTCGAAAAGCATTTTTATTTACCCAAAAACCGCTACAAAACGCATAAAAACAAAACAAAACTAAGAAATCTCAACCGAAATGGATGTGTTGTTTTTTTTTGTGTTATTTTTAACCGCGGTTTACCTTTCGCCCGATATTTACACATTTGATGATTGGCAAATGTGCGTTCCGCCCCCTTCCTAGCACCGCCCCCGCCGTGTCTGACCGCGTCTGTTGTATTGGCACAAGGTCAGAACTTGGTCCGATCCGTTACGATGCCATACGATTGACGATCGGATCAAGCTGTGACCCCATCGTGGTAATTAAAGCGCTACATGGACCCATTAACCGACCAGCGATATGGCATATAAGACAAAAGTACTGGACACTCGATGCTATATACTATATTGCGATTCATTAGAATCCGAAATCGATATTGAACTCAAGGGTCATATCAAAGAAATTAAAGTGCAATTTGTAGGATTTTATTAGAGAAAGTCAGAAATAGAATAAAAACAAGAAGAAATTAGAGTTGGAATCATAGCAATAGCAAAAAAAAAAAAAAAACTTAATTTTAATTAAATTGATTATTTTTTTGCTCAGTGTCTGTTGCTGCCTTAATTATATATTTATATTTATTAAGGTGATCATTGCTAATTGCTGACACAGACGAGTCTATTTACTAACAACTGTTGAATGACAAACACCCATTTTTCTGTTTTTGAAATATTGCCTTAGATCCAAGGACTGTAAAATACTCAGCACAACAAAAAAAAATGACACAACAATGAGTGTAAATCATATATTACAAAATGAAGAACTATTACAATAACTATTAAACAAAATGTAACCAAACGAACTTCAAATACTCTTTAAAATGCACAACAGTTTTTATTAAAAAGAATATATAAAAACCTAAGCCATTGATAGGTGAAAATAATAGCAAAACATTCAGAAAATGTTCCTAAATTTATTTAAAAAATTAAATATATAGCAAAAAGCTCAGAATTACTTTTAGAATAAAACATTCAACAGCAAAAACTCTCTCGATTTTTCTCAGTTCTTCCTACATTCTTCAAGATGTTTATTTTATATTTATTCAATGAGTTTTAGAGTATTTTCTTTAACAAAAAAACACACACATGAAGTAATATTAATAGAAGCTCTGACCCTGCGCCGCCGCCACTTAACGATGCCATATAAACCTGGCAGCAAACAGCTTGTTTGCAGTTATTAAAAATCTATTAGGAATACTTTTTAATTAGCCATAATTCCTGTAGACTGTTGCACAACCCGGCAATTGGCGCTTTGTTTATTTAACGTGCTCAGGTGGAGTTTTGCTGGTGGACTTTTAAAGCTGAAGGAGGAGGAGCGCATCTCTTTGGGTCAATTGCCAGTCTCAGTCTTCGTCTTCGCTGTCGCCTTCGCCTCCGTCTCGGAAGATGCCCCATGAATTACCCAGCAAAAGTCAGTGGCAAGCATGCAAAATTGGCCAAATGAATGTTTAGCCATTCGAAAATCTTTGCACAGTGATTCACAAGCTATTCACAATTGCTCAAGTCCAAATACTGAGAAATCCATAAAGTTCTGGCCAAAACAAATCAATATTTTGGTAGTACAAATGATTAAGAGTTTGGTTTATGCAGAAAATATTTACTAGTCAAGTATGAGTTTCTCTTTAAAAATTTTCACACAAATTTTTAATGGTTTTTGGTGTTTTTCTTTTTAAAGAAATATAAAAAGTTCCAAATTTATATTTAAATCTTTTTTAGAATTCCATTTACAATTTTTTAAATATTTATTTTGCCATTTTTAAAGGCTGATATCAAGGAAAAGTCATACTCGATCACATGCCCCCTGGCTGCTTCACAATAAATAACTAAAAACGATTCCATCCAAGTGTCAGAAAGCATTAACTCACTAAAATGACATTATCATCGTTTCTGGGCATTCTGGGAAACGCAATTGGAAATTATTTCACTGCTAGATAATGGATATATATTTGCGCGGAGGGAATTCCTCATCGACTCCTCAAACTTTGAACAGTCATTGACTTAGTCGTAAAAGAATACCAAAAACAAAAATACAAAATGAAACCTTGACTCCATCAAGTGCCCGGAGAACGAAACGAAAACTAAGCAAAGAAGAAGGAAGGGAAACCACTTGAAGTACTCGCTTTATGAGGTAGTCGCCATAAGTACATAAGCGTGGAGGAATTGATGTAGTTGGGCAGATAAAAGACCCAGTGGACAAGCCACTTCTGTTTTTATTTATCAAAAACTATTTTTGATTTTGGTTTTCCATCTGCATATCGTTTTTCTTTCAGTGTATAATGTGATTCACTCTTTTGAAAATTCCAGTGGTGCCCAAGCAGTCACGTTCCCGATCGATCGATCTACTCAAGATATCAGAAATTTATTAGGGAGAAGTTTACAGGATTGATTCTGGGAAGACGAGGGAGCTCCTCAGTCTCTAATTACGAATCCAAACATATTCTCAAGTTTAATTTATTAGAGTGCATTGCTAGAGTTTATAAGAAAGGGAAAATAGATCTAAATATTTAGCTTATGACACTGTTAATAACTCACATTTATTAATATTTGTTTTTCTACAGCGTCATAAAGTATATAAATATCTTGAAATATATATCAAAAAAATATTATATTAGATTCAATGAAGAGTTTCTTGAATATTCTGTTATATATCATTTAAATTATTATATAATTCATATAAAATATAATATTTGTACTTTAGCTTTCTTTAATAAATAAATTCAAATTAAAAATATATGTTTTTGAAATTAATAAATCGTAATCCCTTGCAGGTAAAAAATGTCATACGCCCCCGATATTACTCCTCCGAGCTGGGCATCCGCGAGAAGATCTTCATTGGGGTTATGACCTCACAGGAGCACATCAACACCTTTGCCACGGCCTTCAATCGCACCACCGCCCACCTGGTGAACAAAATCAAGTTCTTCATCTACGCGGACAGCGTCAAGACCAACTACAAGCTGAAGAACATTGTCGGCTTCACGGACACCCAGGAGAGTCGACGTCCCTTCCATGTGGTCAAGTACATTGCCGACAATTATCTGGACGAGTACGACTACTTCCTGCTGGTCCCGGACAATGTCTACGTGGACGCCCGCAAGCTGACCAAGCTCCTCTACCACATGAGCATCACGTTCGATCTGTATATGGGCGGGGCCCGTATAGGTCTGACTGCTCGCCCAAATGAGCCGGCAGCCGGCGAGGATCTAGATCAGGATCAGGATGAGAGTCAGATGCCACCCGGCGTCAGTGATCGCAACTATTGCTCCTTGGAGGCCGGCATTCTGCTTAGCAGCAGTGTCATCCGCAAGATGCGCAACAATCTGGAACGCTGCGTCCGGATTGGTAGCACTGCTGACCACAGCGTCAACATAGGACGGTGCGTGAAATATGCCAGTCGGGTTGCCGGCTGTCAGGAGAGTTTTCAGGTGAGTTTTGTGACCTTCAAAAAAAAAAAACTACAATATGTACTTTAATCGTTAAATGTGATATAATCTGAACGCAGACTTTGACATTAAACAGAAATCGTTGCTATAATTTTGCCATACAAATAAACATAATAATTGTCTACCAATATACTTAATATATTTACCCTTTTCGATCCAAAAACGATCTCAAGTCTCCGAGGAGAGCACTGGGCATTGTGCGTTATTCAATTAATTTGCTTTGTGCTTTTTTTTTTGATGCCTTCTCAGTTGGCTTCCACTTGGTTCCGTCTTCCCGCATGCCTATTTATTTATTTAAACAATTTGCTTTTGACTAAAAAGACACACACACATAACCTCGACATGAATCGATAAATTAACAATGTTTCCAGCTCACCTTTTTTTCTCAACAAATATAAATTCTTAAGATTTTTAGAAAATATTATAGATGTTGTTTGAATGATTTTTCAATAGAAATAAACTTTAGGTTTCAGAAAAAAAAACTGTTTGGATTTTTAGCTATTCAAAAGAAGATTATACATTTTCTGTAAAATTTTATTTAGTGTTAAAATTACTTTTTAATAAAAATAGATTCTTGATTTTAGTAAAAACCTGACAACTCTTCTGAAAACTTTGACCCTGAAAAGCAAATAAAAATAATACAAAAAAAGAAAATGAAATGAAAACAAGAAGCCAAGTACTCTCACAACCAGCAGTGTGCGTCAGATTTTGTTGTTATTATAAAAAAGAAAGAAAGAGCATAAATAAATAGGCTGAGCACAGAATCAGAATGGGAGGCTGAAAAGAAACCAGCATCGCATCTCTAAAGGTTGATGGACAACTCAGTTTATTTAATTTCCGAGTAGCAACCACAGAATTTCTTCTCAGCCGTCGATGTGTGCTGGGTGTGTGTTTTGTGTGTTAACTTCGCGACGTGACAGTTTGAGAGCAGCTGCCAGAATTGAGCAATTTTCCTGAAATTGTTTATAACTTTTCATTTGAATAAATCAAAGATTGAAAACAGTTCTTGATTCCATTGAAATAAACCATTTAAAGGTGTAGTTTTTCCATATCCAAACCCATAAAGAATGCATTGGAATGATTAGCATTAATTTAATTTTATGTTTAAAAATTAAATATTATTTAATTCTTGTAAATTACAAGAGAAAGTATAATCTCTTTCCTTCGATCCAAAGCCTTTCCTTTTCTATCATTTCGGACTTCTGATTACATTTTTTGTATATAAACACTTAATTTTGCTTGGATTTCGCAGAAGAGACATGAGTAAACTCTCGGGAAAGAACTTCTATGATATGTTTAGTGCTTGAGTGGAGCATCAGGTTTATATTTGATTTCAATTTCGCTTTTCCGCTGGATTTGTTTGGAACACGCCTTTATTTATGCGTCGAGAAATGATTTATGGGATATTGTGTGGTCTCTGAACAGTTAAGGTAAACGCAATAGCACTTAAAAGAGTTAAATATAATAAAATAAATTCTTAATTCTATATTCATTTCGTATTTATCACTCTTAGAAAAGATAATTAATATTCCAACTATATAAAGTTGTTTTAATTTTTACATAATCTTTGATAGATATTCCGTCTTTTTTTTTGACTGCAAATGTTTAAACAAAGGGTGTCTTTTTTTGTTTTCTATATTTTTTTGCACCCTTTTCACTTAATTAACTGAAAGTTAGCTTTAACGGCGGCATCAAAGCTGCTACGCTGCTCCACTGCAACGCCCGGGGAATTGATTAATGTGCGCCGGCAATTTTAATGATCCTCCTACTACTCCTCCTGCTCCTCCTACTCCCTCAACGCAAGAAACTGCACAAAAAGAACCGACCAGACCCCGATCTCTTGTTCTTCGGTACGACATTGTTAATTTAATTACGCTCGCTTGGGTTTTATGGATCGTAAAAGACAGAAAGAGAAAGATCCCCATCTGGCAGCGAGTCGTGGGATTCCCAGACCCAGACCCAGACCCAGAGCCCCAACTTGCCCTTGACCTTGGCCAACTGGCGCTGTGCATTCCCTCTACTAAATGGCATTCATTATTTTATTTCTTTGCAGGGAATGCGTCAGTATAGCTATGCTCTAGACGCCCCAGGACGACGGCATCGGGACTTTAGCGATCTGGCCAAGGAGGAGGCCTTCCGGAATGCCAGCACTGTATATCCCGTCCAGACACCCGAGGACTTTTATCGCCTGCATGCCTACTACTCCAAGGTGAGAATTGATTTCAAAAAAATATATATATTTAAAGAACCCTTAATAATATTAATCCCACTTTACAGCATCACCTGGAGCTGGTGCAGGAGCGTGGCTATGCGTTGGAGCAAAAATCATATCGCATTGCCAATGGCAGCATTTCCAATAAAATCCTGGAGATCCGCTGGCCGCTGGGTGTGCCGCCGCCAAGTGCACCGGAAACGCGGCATGACATCCTCACGTGGCAGCTGCTAAATGCAACGCATAGCTTCCTGCCGCATGGCAATGCCGAGCATGCAGTGGCCCCACTCTCACGGATCGAGGCCTTGGACTTTGCCAAGGTCCTGGAGATTGCCCAGCAATATGCGGCCCTCAAGCATCCGCGGCTGAGCTATCACAGTTTGCACACTGCCTACCGAAAGTTCGATGCCACCCGTGGTATGGACTATCAGCTGCATCTCAGCCTAATGGAGGGATCCGGTCGCAGTCGCCGGCTGTTGGTCAAGAGCTTTGAGGTGGTCAAGCCTCTGGGCCGTGTCGAGGTGGTGCCCTCGCCCTATGTCACCGAAAGCACACGGATCGCCATGCTGATGCCGGCGTTTGAGCATCAGGTGCCCGATGCCTTGGATTTTGTGGAGCAATACGAGCGCATCTGTATGGAGAAACAAGACAACACCTTCCTGCTGCTGGTGAGTTGGCAGAAATCGAATGTTTTCAGACAATTCCTAGAAATAATCATCATCGACTCTCACAGATCTTCCTGTACCGCCTGGACTCGCCCAGCAAAGGCGATGAGGATCCCTTCAAGGCTTTGAAAACCCTTGCCTTGGATCTGTCCTCCAAATACAAAACGGACGGCTCGCGAATCGCTTGGGTGTCCATCCGGCTGCCCGAGCAGCTAAGCGACCCGGTAGATCCGCAAGACTGGCTCTTGCACGCCTCTATGTATGGACCGCGGCAGCTACTCAGCCTGGTGGTGGCCGATTTGGCGCTGCCCAAGCTGGGACTCGAGTCACTGGTGCTGCTGGCCACACCGGGCATGGGCTTCAAGGCGGACTTCCTCAACCGGGTGCGCATGAACACGATTCAGGGCTTTCAAGTGTACGCGCCCATTGGCTTCCAGATGTACCCCTGCCGCTGGGCGCAATTCTGCCGCGAATGCGACACCTGCGACGTGAGCCAGAGCAGCGGTTACTTTGATCGCCGTAATCACGATGTGATTGCCTTCTACAGCCGCGACTATGTGCAGGGTGAGTGGGCATTCCTGAAGTCCTGAATTGTTTTAGATTAATTTCTATCCATATTTTTCTCTCTCTCTTCAAATAGCTCGCAAGCTGCTGCATCCGCAGGGCTTGCCCATCATCCGCAGCGATTTGGATATCGATCAGCTGCTGCTACCGCCGTCCACCGGCGAAGATACGCCGCGACCCGCCGGCGTGGAGAGCATACTGGACATGTTCGTGGCGGCCCAGCATTCAGTGCATATATTGCGCGGCGTGGAGCCAAATTTGCGCTTCGGCCAGAATGTGCGTAGCCATTTGGCGCGGGGCGGTTCCCTGCCGGACAGTGGTCTGCCGGAGCGCTGCGGCCGGGAGCAGTGCATCCATTTGGCGTCGCGTAAGCAGATAGGGGATGCCATCATACGCTACGAGGATAAAAGTATTCTGCACAAATAGCACAGCTTCAGCACCAGCTCCAGCGCCTGCCTGTAATATCATCAGTTCCTTTTTTTTTTTAACTTACAAATATTTCCAGGTGTGACTGACTGAAGTAGTGAATGGCTCGCGTGTGGGATAGAAGATAATATAATGAATAAGAAGCTCTGGACATGTCTGGCCTTATGCCTCTTATTCTTTATTTGTCTTTAGTGTGTTTGCGCTAGATCTAGATCTTATACAGGACTTGTGCCAGCTCCTATACTCGCGCTTAAGCCCAGAGCATTCTGTAGCAGACCTATCTCAAACCGAAACTTAGTGTGTAGTAGGCCTAGGCAATTCCTGTTGTTGCTTTAAAAAAGGGAAACATTCAATGCTCAAAATGGTGGGACAGTAACTAAGTAACTATTATTTCTCCATTCGCATGTAAATACTTATCCTTACCTTTACGACGATTCCCCTACTTCCCATCCCAGAATCAAAGCCCAATTATAATAATTAATTAAGCTAAGTGTTAACCATTCGGAAGTAGGAAACGAAACGAAATGAGAGAGAGAACAGATGCCGCCTTGCCTCAAAAATGTGTATGTGTGTGTGTGTGTGTAAGTGTGCCAGGTCTAGATTTAAGGATATATAAGGATGTACATGTATACTTGCCCATTTTAACTTTAGGAGAGCCTTTAAAATCCCTTTTATTTCTTGAATTGGCAAAGAAAGTTGATTTTTAATCAGTCTCCTCAGATTTAACTTAACTTTTAAGACGACAAAGCTTACTTGTTCCTTAAAGGAAACCTTTGATTAATGATATTACCGGTTTCGCTCACTTGTCTTTTAGATTGAACTACCAATATATGCCTCTGATACAATTTTAGCATCGAATAGGAGCAAGTCTGCCTGCCTTGCCCTGCCCTGCCCGTAGGGGAAGCCGTTTAATTTATTACTAAAGTTAATTTCCCCGAAATGAGACCAATTTTTGTACATTTAGTCGTTAGTGTATAATTATTGTACGCGTAGGAATATTATTGTTGTTATTTGCAGAATAATACAAAAAATTATGTACAATAAATGTAGATGTTATCCACAACTCAGACAACTTGTTTTTGTCTTTTCTATTTTCTACTACTGTTTCAGCAGGAAGCTGAGATCCGCCTGGGGGGCCAGCTCCTCGGTGTTGCCATCGCTGGAAAGGTATTTAAAGAATAAAATTAAAGGATTTCTCTAGAATTCCGTTACTTACGCCTTAAAGAGCTTAGCATTGCGATCTCCCAGTAGCGTTGCCTTCTCGCCCTCAACACGCACACTGGTGCCCTCGCGTAGTCCCAGCACCGGAAGCTGGTGATATGCCACGAACTCCTCCAGCCGCTCGTCTCGCGTTTCGCCCTTGTGCTGGCTCCCCACCTCCGGATCGAGATAGTGGGGATTGATGTTGAAGGGGACAAGGGCCAGGGCATCGAAGCTCGGCGGATATGCCACCGGCATGTCGTTGGTGGTGTGAATGGAGCGTGTGGCCACATTCGTGCCGGCACTGCTGCCCACATAGGGCAGGCCGCGGCGCAGGACCAGCTCCCTGATGGGTTCCAGAAGCTCCAGCTTGTACAGGGTGCGCAGCAGGACAAAAGTATTGCCACCGCCCACAAAGATGGCCTGGGCCGTTCTCAAGGCCTGGACGGGATCCGGTTTCGTGTGCAGTCCCTCCACGGTATAGCCCCATGGCTGCAGGGCATCGCGAACGGTGGCAGTGTACTTGTCATGATCCCGCAGAGCGTACGGCACAAAGAGCACGGTCTTAACACTGGCCCTGTTTAGACGAAAATTAGCTATTTATGGAAGGATGAATGGATGGCCTAGTTCACCCCTTGAAGAGATCCTCCAGCTGGCCGCGGGCGTGCTCCAAATATCCATGGCCGTGCAATCGCGACGAGGATAGCAACAGAAGGTTACGTGCGCTGCACATTGTTACTTCGGCAAATCTAATCTCCAGTGGGAGCTGGGGGAATGGTTCAGATTAGCCGGGGTTTTATGACCTCTTCCCGCTAGGGATGTGACACAGAAATATCGGAGTAAAGGAAGCATGGACGTACTGGAAGGGGATAAAGAACTTGTATTTTCTTTTGTGGAAATGCATCGCCAAAGAGTGCAGTCTACAGCTGTGGCTGGTATCGATATGATATCGATATATTATCATGAGCGAGGGATGGCACGTAACTGGTAAACGAAAATTGGCAAACTTTTCAACGGTTTTCAATTTTAAAACCGATTTAGTGAGTGGATATATAGAAATAAGCCCTAAGAGTTCTTTATATATATTTGTAAATAAACCGGTATAGTAGTTCTAAGCAGAAAGCTATAAAAAAGAAGTTTTAAATAGCATTAAAACCAAAAACTATAAACTTTCCAGACAGCAAATGCGAGAAACAAATATAAAAAGTAACAAATTTGTTTAACATTTAATTATTGAGTTGTTTATATTTTGGTTTTATTTGTTTTGCGATTAATTCAACTTTAACACGTACTTAGCTCTCTTTTATATCTGCTGCCCAAACCTCCTTACATCCCAAACAAGTGTTGGCATTAGTTAGCTATTTCACGTAATGTATATTTGTTAAACAATTATAATTACAATTACACTTTCTGTTCGGCTATTTTGGTGTTCAAAAAGGTTGACAATTTACCATTAAAGTTTAGTGGGCGTTTTTTTCTTTACATTCATTATTTGCTTGCTTGCTGGCTTCGTTGTCTAAGCTATTCACGTTTCTTCTTTATAATATATATAATAATTTTTTATTTAAATGTTTATGTTTTTTTTTTTTAAGACATCAGCAGCATCGCCAGCTTGGGAGGCACGACGGTTCGTTCGGTTTGTTTATGTTATTTTTTTGAGCGTTTGCAAGGCGAAAGGTTGCATGTTGCATGTGGCATATCGCTTCTTCAGGTATATTTGCTGTTCTGCTTCTGCTTTTGGTTCTCACTTAAAAATTAATAATTACGCATTGCTTTCATCTCGATGCTCTTCTAGATTTTCATTTGCTTTTCCTTAGATTTTCCTTTTGTTATTATTAGAAGGGAAAGGGGGGTAAGGGGATGACACACACGCACATGTACGAAATGCATGCTTTTTAGAAGAAGACGCCGGCAATTTACATGGGATATGGACAGCAAACCCTACTGCGCCGGCTGCTGCTGTTGCTGGTTGTCGGGCAGGTCCAGTATCCTGGCCACGAACTCGGAGATGTCCGTGTTGCGCTGCAGATGATCCACAATGAAGCTATGCCGCAGCAGCTGCTCGTAGTTGGGCCGCGCCGTGTACTCCTTTTGCAGGCTAACGGCTATATAGTCCTCAAACTCCGGCGAGAAGGTGCCGGGCGTCAAGCGTGGCGGATCATCTTCGACCACCTGGAGAGGGCATTTTTGGATTAACATATGTATAATTATAGCATTTAAAATTAACAAAGTTTCTGATTAAATTTAAGTTAATTCTAACAACTAGACTGAACAGTGCTGTTTGCAGCATTTTGGAGAAGATTTTCATATATTTACTGCTGCCTTAGTTAACAGGCATTCAATGAGAGGCTTTTCTGCTCTTATATAAAGAAATATATATGGTGGAACCTGCTCACCTGTCGCAGCTGCTCGAAGGGCGTCCGCCAGTTATCGTATGGATACCGGCCCGTGGCCATTTCAATCATGCTTATGCCCAGCGACCATACATCCGAGCGGATGTCGTATTGTGCCGGATTGCCCTGCGGATCGATGCGTTCCGGTGCCATGTACGGCTTACAGCCGGCATCTATGGTCTTGGCAATGGAGTCCACGAGGTAGCCTTGACAAGAGAGAGAAATTAAGCACTGGAGAGACCCAGAAGAGAGAGAGAGAAAGAGAGCAACGCCTCACCTGAGATGCCAAAGTCACAGATCTTGACCTGGCCGGCGCGATTGATCAGTATGTTGGAGGGCTTGACATCCCGATGGATAACCTTCAGCTGGGCATGCAGATAGTGCAGGGCACTCACCACACTCATGGCAATCTGGGCAGCAGAAGAACTCATCGATATACGATTTTAGATAAGGGAAAGCTATGCTAGTTACCTTGCCCAGGACACTCTCCTCCATGCGCAGATCGTGGCGGAAGACCTTTGGATAGAACTTGTCCAAACTCGTGCTCATCACCTCCATGCAGATCCATACATCGCCCTCGCGATACATCGCCCCATAGAAATGTACCGTGTAGGGGCAATCGCTGGAACGCATCGATATGTCCAGGTCCATGACAAGGCGGTGCTGTTCCCGTATATTGACGGTCATGGGTATCCGTTTCACTGCCAACACTGTGTCGGTTTGCCGGTGCCGCATCTTCTCCACAATGCCATAGGCGCCGCGTCCCAAATCGCAGATTTTCTCCAGGCTATCGGCATCGATGTCGAAGGTCTGATCGCCAATTTGGATGGTAGCGCGCGAGTCCAGGTTGCGCGGCGGTACACTGTAACGGCAAAGCGAAAACGGCAATCAGAAAGAGAAGAGAGGGGGCTGCGGGAGAAGAGGGACGCAGGGCAGGTAACTTACATTGCCTGCTCTGGTTCTTTGGAGATGGAAATGGGCATTGGCCGCGGGCGTTTGGACATGGCGGCTGGTGTGGGTATGATCTGTTCGTAGCACTGGACTCTGCTCTGCTCCTCTCGCTCCACGCTCCTCGGGTGGATTGTGTTGTGTGTCGCGCCGGATCTGTGGAAGGCGGAACTTTATTCAGCTATTTTTGCCACATTTGGTATCAAATAAGAGCCGCCGTCGGGTGGCGCGTATTTTCTGCTCATTCGCTTTGCGCACCTTTCGCACTATTCGCCGTTAGCGTTTTCCGTTTTGGCCGCTTCGCTTTCTGTTCGCTTTTCACGCTTTTCTCGCCTTTTCCACGGCAAAGAACGTTCCTTGCAATGAAAAAAAAAAGGAACACAAAACACAACCAGGGTGACCGCGCCGATAACGATATACCGCCAGGGCTGGTGGTAATAAACTTTTCCAATATAAATATTATGTGGGAACATCAAGAAATTAGTTGCATTTAAACTGTTTTATGCCTTTTATTAAGTGTTTTCCTTTATTTTCCAATTGGGAAAAGGCACAACCTATTAAAAGATCTGGTATTTCCAGTAAGCGGCTCGGCCAATTCGGAATATACCGTCGAGTTCCTGGTGGTTTTTTTAGGGTGTTCCATGGCAGGACAGACGGTATTAGGTCGGTGGTCTCGCCGCGGTCACACTGTTGGATTGTACACGCGAAATCGCAAATCGAACAAAATCAAGTGCAAGAATTGTGCAAGTGATACCGCCGCCCGCGGCTAAAAACCCAACCGAGCGCAGGAGTCGAAATCCCCCAAGCTAAATTCTTCGTGTGTGCCAAGCGCAAATTAGCGAAAAAAAACGTTGCGAGTTGTTGCCATTGCTGGCTGTTACTACTACTACCACTGCTACTGCTGAGAGAGCGAATAAGAGCGCGTCCGTGTGTGTGTGTTGTGTGTCCCTCTCTGTCACAGTGACTGTGTTTTCCTTTTTCGATTTTGTTTTTTTTTTTTTGTGTTTTGTGCGGCCGCCAACAACAAAATCCAGCTATCCGTTATTTGTGCAAGTGGGAAAGTTCAAAAAGAGTGTGTGTGTGTGTGTTGTGTGTCCCGCAAAAAAATTATATCAAAACAGCAGCAACAACAAAAACCCCACACAAACACACACATTCTGTCAGAGAGGGCACAACAAAACGGTTCGCACACACGCACCCTCCCCCGCCAGTGTGCGTGTGTGTGTGTGTGTGTCGGTGTGTGCGTGAAAAAATCGAAGAAGTGTTCGCCGAAAAGAGAAGAAACACACAAAAACAACACGAAACGGCTTGAAAAGTGCAGCAACAATAATAAATAATTGAAAAAAATATATATAAATATATATAAGAAGCGCGCAAAATGTCGACCATTGAGTTCGAGACAATTGGCAGCCGCCTGCAGTCCTTGGAGGCCGCCCTCCAGGCCCAGAACGAGTCCCACGAGCAGATCGTTCTGTCGCGTCGTGTTCCGCCACCACCCGTATCCGCATCTGCATCCACATCCGCGTCCGCGTCCGCCGCCTCGCCCGTGACGTCCGCCGGCCTTAGCATAGCCCAGCGGCCAGCTCCTCCAGTTCCTCAGTCAGCGCAAGCAGCAGCTGCTGCTGCCGCTGGCTCATCCGTGTTTGCCTCCTCCGCCGCCGCATCGTCCGCCGCAATGGCACCATCGTCCTCCTCGTCGGCGATGGCAGCGACGGGCACATTTAGCGGATCCTTTGTCCCGCCCAAAACCAGAAGTCCACGCCCTACGCCCAGTCTGCCCATTGGTGAGTCCTCTTTTATATATTTTATTTTGGGTTGAAGCCAGACTCCTTGCCATCATTTGGTCTGGCCAGGATTGACCTTAGAGGTTTACTAATGATATCAGTAAAGGCACAAATTGGATTTAATAACCATTTCAAAATAAAAGGATTACAATTTCTTGATTTTGGGAACAAAAATTCGTGTGTGTGGGTCTACGTAGAGGTTAGGCTTTAGGTTTCTTGAAGGAAAAAATGAAGAAAATGGGTATTATTTATTTAAATAAATCGGATATCTTTAATAAGAAAACTTGCTAAAGGATATGCCAGCCAAAAATAAGATCTTTAATATTAATTTCAATCTTTAAGCCTCTGTCAACCTATAGGAATTGATATTTTAGGAAAGATATCTAAGAGACTTAATGAAAATAATTTATAGTTATGGAAAAACTTCGATAAAGGGTAACATGACGACCTGTTTCTGATTAAATTTAAGTTAATTCTAACAACTAGACTGAACAGTGCTGTTTGCAGCATTTTGGAGAAGCTTTTCATATATTTTCTGCTGCCTTAGTTAACAGGCATTCAACGAGAGGCTTTTCTGATCTTATATAAATAAATATATATGGTGGAACCTGCTCACCTGTCGCAGCTGCTCGAAGGGCGTCCGCCAGTTATCGTATGGATACCGGCCCGTGGCCATTTCAATCATGCTTATGCCCAGCGACCATACATCCGAGCGGATGTCGTATTGTGCCGGATTGCCCTGCGGATCGATGCGTTCCGGTGCCATGTACGGCTTACAGCCGGCATCTATGGTCTTGGCAATGGAGTCCACGAGGTAGCCTTGACAAGAGAGAGAAATTAAGCACTGGAGAGACCCAGAAGAGAGAGAGGGAGAAAGAGAGCAACGCCTCACCTGAGATGCCAAAGTCACAGATCTTGACCTGGCCGGCGCGATTGATCAGTATGTTGGAGGGCTTGACATCCCGATGGATAACCTTCAGCTGGGCATGCAGATAGTGCAGGGCACTCACCACACTCATGGCAATCTGGGCAGCAGAAGAACTCATCGATATACGATTTTAGATAAGGGAAAGCTATGCTAGTTACCTTGCCCAGGACACTCTCCTCCATGCGCAGATCGTGGCGGAAGACCTTTGGATAGAACTTGTCCAAACTCGTGCTCATCACCTCCATGCAGATCCATACATCGCCCTCGCGATACATCGCCCCATAGAAATGGACCGTGTAGGGGCAATCGCTGGAACGCATCGATATGTCCAGGTCCATGACAAGGCGGTGCTGTTCCCGTATATTGACGGTCATGGGTATCCGTTTCACTGCCAACACTGTGTCGGTTTGCCGGTGCCGCATCTTCTCCACAATGCCATAGGCGCCGCGTCCCAAATCGCAGTAACATGACGACCTGTAGATTGGTAGAACTCTTGGAAAATGTAGAATTATTTTCTTAATGTTTTCTCTAGAAACTAGGGAATTCAACACCTTTTGCCTTGACTTTTGTTTATAAACAAAAAGAATATGGCATTAAATGATGGAAATGAGTGTCCAAAGCGAAGCTCCGGGGCCAAGATGATCTCCCAGGGTGCTGTCCAACATTCCGATGAGGGACATACATATTATGTACCTTCTGGCGGCTGCTAATGAAAAGTCTTCATGCCTACGAAAAAGAGCAACAGGCGGGGTACCTTGGCGACCTTTGCAACTTCATTCTAATATTTTTAATATGTTATATTAATATTAGACAACAAATTTCATTGAATTGAATTTTCTAATTTTTTAAACTATTATTTTGACCACAACTGTTTTGGTAATGGTAATAAAAGAGGTCGGGGAGAAGTCGTGATCCCCAAAAATGGTCACAAAAAAGATATATGTATATATGAGATATATCTATGCCGCCTTTGCGCCAACCGCAAGCCACAGACCCATCTTTTGTGCGCTTTTGTGTCAATATTTTGTTAATAAATTGTCATAGCCCAATAGGCGCGCATGTGTGTGGTGTGTGTGTGTTTGGCTTGTGATAAGAGGAATGCTCGTTTCGTTTCGCTTCTTGTGGCTGGCTTTTGAGCATTTGAATTCCGTCAACAAAGGGCAACCGCTGCTGCTATCGATTCCCCGGCTGCATAACAGCTGCTCATAATCCCCTCTTGTTCCAGCACGAACACCACCGAAACACTACCAAACACCCACCCACCCATCTCCTTGACTCTCTACCGATTGCACAGATAAGACAGGGCAGGCAGGACAGGCGGCAAAGTTCGGGATATAAACTCGTTTGGCCCACTGAAACTAACAATTATGCAGAGAATAGTTTCCTATGACAGTTCCCTGAGTTCTCAACTCGAAAGAGAATAGTTTCCTATAATAGTTCCCTGAATTCTCAACTCGAAAGAGAATAGTTTCCTATGATAGATCCCTGAATTCTTAACTCCAAAGAGAATAGTTTCCTATAATAGTTCCCTAAATTCTCAACTCGAAAGAGAATAGTTTCCTATAATAGTTCCCTGAATTCTCAACCCGTTGGGAGAATGAGGAAATTATGTCGTTCTTGTTATAAATATCTATATATCAAGAGTAAAGCTATATGATAAATAATCATCAATATCATCATTTATAAGCTAACTTTTGAAACATTTTCTAATATTAGGCGGCATATCCTAGCACTGCATGGCATCAAATACTATATAATTCCCAAATAGGCGCAGCTCTAACAATTTCTTCCTTTCGTGGCAGTTGCCAAAAAAACATTGATAAGATTAACAATAAATTGTGCAGGTGACCGAGTTTTCCACGAATTCTCCCACAGGTTTTAGTACTAAAAGAGCACCTAGAAAAGGTTTATAAAATGTTAATGAGTTTTTGAATAGTTGATTAGATAGTAAATTCCAGGTATAAAAGTTTTCCATGAATTCCAAATCCCCATAAAAAAAAACTAGCACGAATATTAACATTTGAGTTCCTAATAAATTGGTAGAAACTAGGGAATAAAACTATAGGAATTTGTTATTAAAATGCAATTTAATTGTATAGCTTTTTATTTCTAATATTATTTATTTTATTTTAACAAAAGGGTAGAACGATCGCTTAATTTTTATTTTATATTTGTTGTTTTGCATGTTTTTTTTTTTTTTGTATTAAATGAATTTCATGCATTAATTCCTATCAAATTTATGTATTAAAAATTAACAAAATTAAATTGGGAAAGCATTTCTGTGTGACTATTCTGTTACAGAATTTTTTAACTTGCAATTTTTGTAGATTTTTGAGAAATTTAAAATATATATCCCATATCCATAATTACTGATCACAAAAAGCATTAACTCCGATTCAAATAATGATTTTCTCATGTATTAAATGACATTATGCCATTTGTTATGATTAACCCTGGTCGCATCGTCATGATAAATTTTCGAATTGGCTTTCCATGGGTCATCAAGTGTTTGATTATATTTATTTATTTCGTTTGTGTGTGGGTGTGTGTGTTTGCCACTCTTTGCATTTCCCTCGCTCTGTCCCGCTCTGACTGCCTGGCTTGTTGGTTACTTTTTTGGCATTTCCGGAGTAATGTCTTTATATGACCGCTCCCTCTCTCGCTCGCTCGCGTTGTTTACGTTGTTGTTATTATTATATTTCGGTTTCGCATTTCTTTTGCCTTCCTTCTTCATATTCTTTGGCCCATTCAACGTGTCTCCTCTTTCGCATGTTTACAAATAGCATTATTTTTTATGACTGCCTTTTGTTGTAGTTGCTAATTGTTGATTTCAATTTCTGCCAGTGAAAATAACTTTGCAAACAAAAACAAAATCGCTCTAATTCTGTCTCTCTCTTGCATACACGTACGCACAGATACAACTAACCTTACCACCCACACGCACTCTCCCATACATTCACGTGGCACAGTGGGTTTTTATCGCTAAAATAATTATTTGTAATTATTATGATCATTTAAACCAATTTATCATTATTTTATTATAATATATGTACATATATGCCAACAAAATCGCGCCCATATCATATCATAAGCTTTGCTATATTTAATTTATTTAATACTAATATTAATATTATCAAAATTATACATTTACCCCAATATATTAGAAATGTTTCTTAATTATTGATCATTTACCCTACCATATTGCTTCAATATATCTAACAAAATAACATTTTATCCCACATATATTCATTAACAGCATTATTATTATTTATTTTACATATTATTTTTTGTATTATTATATTTTCTGTTATTCCTTATGTACCCTGTCTCCCTGTCTCCCAGCAATATTTTAAACTTTTGCCTTAAGTTTTGTATATGTAGTGGCCTAAATTTACTTGATTAAAAAAAGAAAAGATATCTTAGGAAATCATTAGGTCCTTAGCCAAACGTATCCTTAAATAATGTTGTAAGAACCTTAGGAATGAACAGGAATTACTCACAAAAGAGTGATTATATTTACAATATAGTTTTAGTTTTGGGCTCTTATTTGATAGACGAAAATGTATTAGTCAAAAGTGTTATGGTTTTCCAATGGAGTGCTATACAAATTGATATCAAGAATAAAAGAATAAACGACCTGTTGTAAGTGTTGTAAGTACATAAATTATTTAATGCTGTTGTTTGTGAATTAAAATATATTCATGCTAGTTTTTTTTTTTATCACCTTGCAGCTAGCGGTATCTATCACCGACCCCGTCACATGAACCTGCCGCTGCTACAACAATCGCATCCGTCGGAAACGGAGACGGACAAGAAGCTGAAGATCATCATGGAGCAGACGGGCAAGCTGAATATCAACGGGCGGCAATATCCCACTGATATCAATGATCTGAAGCATCTGGGCGACCTGGGCAACGGGACCAGCGGCAATGTCGTCAAAATGATGCACCTGTCCAGCAACATGATCATTGCCGTCAAGCAGATGCGTCGCACTGGCAATGCCGAGGAGAATAAGCGCATTCTGATGGATCTGGATGTGGTGCTCAAGTCTCACGATTGCAAATACATTGTCAAGTGCCTGGGCTGCTTCGTACGTGATCCGGACGTTTGGATCTGCATGGAACTGATGTCCATGTGCTTCGACAAGCTGCTAAAGCTCTCGAAGAAGCCCGTGCCGGAGCAGATATTGGGCAAGGTCACAGTGGCGGTAGGAAAATGATGATTCTTTTGATATAAGATGATGGATTTATTTATTAATTACTATTTTTTTGCAGACGGTCAATGCTTTGTCGTATCTAAAGGATAAACATGGGGTCATCCATCGTGATGTGAAGCCCTCAAATATACTGATCGACGAGCGTGGCAATATCAAGCTCTGTGATTTTGGGATCAGCGGCCGCCTGGTGGACTCCAAGGCGAACACACGCTCGGCGGGATGTGCAGCGTACATGGCGGTGAGTCTTTTTGATTTTTACAAATTCGATAAATCAAAAATTAATTTAATTCTGATATATATCCCTTATATCACCCGCAGCCAGAGCGCATCGATCCAAAGAAACCAAAGTACGACATTCGTGCCGATGTCTGGTCGCTGGGCATAACTCTGGTTGAGCTGGCCACAGCGCGCTCCCCGTACGAGGGATGCAACACGGACTTTGAGGTGCTCACCAAGGTGCTGGACTCGGAGCCGCCATGCCTGCCCTTTGGTGAGGGCTACAACTTTAGTCAGGAGTTTCGCGATTTCGTCAAGAAGTGGTGCGTACTCGGAGAATATAATAAACTAGAACTAGAAGATTGATGGAATACCTTGTTTGCAGCCTCACAAAGAACCATCAGGATCGACCCAAGTATCCGGAACTGCTGGCCCAGCCCTTTATCCGGACGTACGAAATCGCCAAAGTAGATGTACCCAATTGGTTTCAGAGCATCGTCGACAATCGGCATCGTGCCAATGGCGGCGATACCACGCTCAAGAGGTGAGAGTGAGCGATCTTCAACAGATCAAATTAGATCCCGGATCCTTTTTGCAAATAAATAGCAATGGCCCAATGACCCCTCCCTCAGCTGATGTGTGTGTTTGTGTGGTGTGTGTGTGAAGTGTGTGGGTGAGTGCGGAGTGTGCTTTTTTCCTTCAGTTTTTTATTTCGATTTTCCGTTCTCCATTCTCCGCTCTCTGCTTTCTGCGCTTCTGCGAGTCCAACAGGTAGGAGAAAGGAAAAGCTGGGAAAGCTTCAACTAAGCCCGATCGTAGGTCGCTAGCAAACTAATATAAATATATATAACCTGCTTGTTTTTATTCTTATTCCCTTAAAACCATTCTGCTTTGTTTTAATTATTTTTTTCTCTAAATCTACGTATATTCTAGCTTTTTCTCTGTTTAAGTTGGTACCTTTTTGGCATGTCTTCTATTTGTTTTTCCTCTTCACTACACTTAGAGAAAGTCCCTATCACCCATGCTTTAGCTATTGGCTGGAAAGATAATAAGAAATGATTTTCTCAAAGTAATATTTAGGTTTTAAATTGAATTTACAACAAAATCTTAACTTTAGAACCATTAAAATAAATTTTAAATTAATTAATTTTAAATAAATCTACATTCTGGTTGATATTTCGAACTAATGTAATCGAAATGGAAGACAAATCAATCAAATATATTTTTTTTTAAGTTTTTGTTTTCCGACCACTCAAATAGGTTTTACTAGAATTTTCCTTTAGTGGCGGGTTGCATGCTCTCCTCCTTTTGGTCCTGTAAAGTCTATCTTAACTATCTACTTGTATCCATTTCTTACTCTTAAAAAATAAGTATTTCTATATAAAGTTCTTACGTATATTCAAACCTTTTATTTGGCGTTTAAGTTCCACTTAAATTAAATTCGTAATTTGTAATTTGAGTGTGTGTGTGCGCAATGTTTTTATTTTCCTTTTTTTCACCTTTTTTATTACCATTTTTTGTAGGTTACCTAATTCCTAATAATAATAATACCATTTTTTAAACAATAATATGACAAAGAAGCAAACAAAACATAAAAAGTAAAACATAATCTAACAACAAACAGAAACAAACAAAACAAAATATAAAAAGCAAACGAAATTCAAAATGAAAATGAAGACAAAGAAAGAAAGCTCTATAAACAAAAACCAAAACACATAAACAACAACCAATATCCGAGACATAAACTGAAAAACAAAGCAAACAATCAACCCTTGATACATATGTATCTATATATATATATATATATATATATTTATATATATAGACCTGAATATATATTTGCATATATATGAAGCCAACAAAAAAAAGAGTCAAATAATAACAACAAATCAAATACAATGATAATCATAAAATAAAAGAAAAACTCCTCCCAATTAAAAGTAAAATTCAGTAAGTACGACGAGTTTATTATTCCTATTCATATTATTATTAGCCCTATAATTATGTTTTTCTGTTTCGTTTTAATCGTTAATTGTTGTAAACACCACTCTAACGCTTTGCTAACCTTTTATTTCAAACTTTTAAGCCTGGAAAAGTTATAATCCTTTGGTTTTTAGTTTATCCTTCGCATGCTCCTTGCCTTTAGCATTTGGTTTTGGTTTTAAATTTATTTTGTCTAATTTTGTGTTTATTTACCCATCTAGAAATGCTCATACACCCAAAAAGGTAATTTCCTGTCGTTTTTTTGTTTTTTATTTATTTATAAATGTATTATTTCTTTTTCTCCCAAACTCATGACAATTTTATACTAGAAAACTTAACAAATCTTAGCAATTTTCTGTACTTTAGTTAAAAAAGAGGCTAAGAGGCTTGATTTAATAAATTTTGTTTTATTTTTTAGAAATTTTTAGCCTGCAAGGGGTTTTAGTTTCTTTAAAATATAATATTTTAAAAGTTAATCTTTCATTTTGAACCAAAATTATTCAAAAATGCATAAATTATATATAAATTTAACAAATCAACTTGAAAATGGAGCGCGCGCAGTTCATCACCTTTCGCTTTCACTCTGGCTGTGTTTTTAAGGCGGCTATGACACTGCTTTTCACAGCTATTTAATTACATTTTTTCTTAAAACCAGCAAGGAGTTTCAAATAAATATTTTATATGATTATCTCTGAAAGTTTTAGTGAAAACTGAATTATGAAAAAATGTAAAACAGTGTTAAAACCGCTTAATTAATAATCTTTTTAATGCAGTTAAGCAAAAATGTAATACTGTTTTGTGTCATAGCCGCATTATCAGTGTTTTTGTTGTAGTTTCTACCTGTCGCTTGATCTCTGTCCACACAGCACACAACACACCATACACACACCCAACACATACACCACATAAATTGTAAATACAAAAATCACAACCACAAAGAGCTCATCTAAATGTGTTTGCCTTGGCGCCTGTCAATCTTTGTACATACAAACATGTACCGAACCCCCTAACCCCCCCTTCCCAGCTATCCAGGATATCCGCACACCCCCTCCTCGCAGACACGCACACCTACACACACACACACACACATACACATACATACACTACTCTTCTACTTTCTGCCTCTTTGGCGTACATTTGAGTGTGCTCTCTCTCATTTAATTGGTAATCAAAATAAAAGAGATCCTTCGAAACACACTCATACCTTCCTTCATTGATTTCAGGGCAACGGCGGCTGGTGGCGGATCTCTAGCAACACAGTATGGCAGGACGCCGGGACAGGTGCAGAATCACCCTCAGAAGACAATAAAACCCTCGCAGATACCAAGTTACCAGCAGCAGTCACAGCAGCAGTCTCAGTCTCAGTCTCAGTCGCAGTCGCAGTATTTCATGCAATCAGCCACACAACTACCTCAAGCGAAGACAGCAACGACACCAACAACTACCAATTGCTTTGGCGGAAACGGAAGTGGCAATGGGAGCAGCAGTAGCGCCACTCCCAGCCCCCTGTCACCGCCAATGGGCAATGATCTTAACAAACTCTACCGCAAATCGCCCTTTATGCAGCGCAAGCTAAGCAATGGCAGCCATCATCCTTCGCATTACAAACACAACGATGAGAGCCCCAAAAAGGAGTCCATGTTCAGCAGCATTGGCCAAACAATTCTACGCAATTTAACCACATCGCCCTTTAGCCAAAAGAAACACAACAACAGCCATGGATTAACATCATCATCGCATTTATCATCATCAGCAGCAGCAGCAGCAGCAGCAGCCACAAAGACAATACCACTGCCGCCGGAGGAGGCTGTTTCACCTGGAACACCAACGACCACGACAGGATGGCGCCTGCCAGCCTCGGATTGCATGTCCGTAGCCCACGACAGCTGTGATAATAGTACTAATGCCAACACGAACGCCCCTCAGACCCTCAACTTGAACCTCAACCTCAATTTGGGCCTCGTCACACCCTCACCTCTGATGCAGCGCAAGCAAGAATCGCCGCCCAACCTGCAACATCAACAGCAACAACAGCAGCAACCTCTTCGCGTGCAGCCGGGCAATCAGAGTCCCATAGGTAAGAGACTAAAGCCCAAGATATACTCCCCTTTTTGGACTAAAACAATCCATTTGAACTCTTTAGTGCTGCAGCGTTTCTACCACCAACAAAATCAACTGCGTGAAAAGGAGGCCGCCGAGCGGTACCAGCAGCAGTATCAACGCCAGCCACCGGCAGCAGTCGTCACCAGCACGAATCCCTTTCACAGCAATTATGTGGCGCCGCCGCCATCTACGCACTCCACATCTAGTCAGTCGTCCACGCAGTCAACATGTTCGCAAATAGCCGTCAGCCTATCGCCTTCGACGGGTTCAGGGGCAGCAGGACCAGGAGGAGGAGGCGGCGGAGGCGGAGCTGGACCTGGATCTGTGTCAGCTGGTCACTTTGGCTCGGTGGGCAATGGCGAGCAGCTGCAATACCAGCCCCTGCCCAGTCCCACGCTCCTGCCCAGATCACCAGAGCAACAACAAACCACTGCAGACTATAGTGGAGCTGGTGGAAGCAGCAGCAAGCTGGGCAAGCTATATGCCCGTCGTCAGCTATTGGGTCAGAGTTCGAGCAGTGGGGCGAGCAGCAGCAGCCTGGATGGATATAGCAGGGAGCAGCAGGATGCGGGTAAGATATCCATGTATTTATTTCTCATGTTTTATTGGCTTAATGGCTTTGTTATGTTTTCCATATTGATTTGACTTCACTTTCGTTTGCAATTTTGCGCTTGTTGTACTCAAACATTTTCCATTTTTCTATTTTTCCATTTTCGTTTTGTTCCTTGCTCTCTCTCTCTCTTCGTTTGCCGCACACACTCTGCACTCTGCACTGATCACGAACCCACCACTCATCACTCTAATCATCAACCAAACAACAACCAACCAACCGAACACACAGGCTGGTTCCACACACTCGCCGGCGCCATGAAGCGGCAGTTTGCCACCTATGTTAAAACCCAATTGAATTCCACAGCCAGCCTGGAGCAGCAGGAGCAGGAGCCAGCCGGAGGTGGCCATCAGAATCAGCCTCATCCACTGCAGCCGCCACAGCCGCCGGCCTACAGGAGCATTGTGAATAATGGCGGCAATAGCAAGTCCTATTACTATCGCACCTTATCGGCGGCCAGCAGCAGTAGCAACACGAGCCAAAGCACCTCGCCGACAACAGAACCGCTGCCTGGCGGTGGCGGCAGCGGCGGCACAAGTAGCTTTCTGCGACGCTATGCCAGCAGCAGTACCCCGCCCAGTCCTCACATCTTGGCTGGGCTCGATCGAAGGCACCGTAGCCCGGATCCGCCGCCGCGCTATAATCGCGGACAGTCGCCGCTTCTGCTGCGTAAGAATCTGTTGGAGCTGAGTGGAGGATCGCCACTGCTGCACCGAAGGTGGGTCTAGATTTAGCTAGCTGTCTCTCTCTGAATTCTGCTGACGCTGTGTCTCTCTCTCTCTGTCTCTTTCAGGTACGTTTCAGCCTCGCCCCCGCTGCCGCCACCGCGTCGCGGTTCGGAGAGCGTGCCAGGATCACCGCAGCACTTCCGCACCCGCATCCATTATACACCCGAGCCACAAAGACGCATCTATCGGACTATAGATCAATGAGTGGCGCTGCAAATCATGGTCATGTGATGTTGGTATGGCTTCGACGATGAAGCCACCGCCGTAGCCGGTGACGACCAGGGGGAGGAGGAGAACGAGGAGCTGGAGCTGGAGTCTCGGCCTGTTGCCGAGGCGATATCAATGCCCGCCTGCCCCACCCTTGGCGAGGCGAGCCTTAATCGGAATAGGCTAGCTCTTGGTCGACGATCGTGCTCGGCGAGTGGCTCTTATGCGAGCTTGTATACTGCGGATGTGGAGCAAGCATGGCCACGAGGAGGGGCATCAACCAGAGCGGGCTATCACCCCTGGGGCGGTGGTGACTGATGACAGCGGCAAAAGAAAGTGTTCAAAAGTCAGATACTTGAGTTTATGGTTTGTTCCCAGGCTCCAATTGTACATAGGGATATATACGTGTATCTGTAGGGTTTTATATATATATATTAATATATATATATATATATATATATAGAACCGATAATAATATAATAGTGCAATAGTTGAAAGCAATTCTGTTCTCGTTCCCTTTTCCCCGTTCCTTCAGTTTCTATTTCCCCCTTTCTCTCTTCTCATATCCACTGTCCGTGCTGTATCTGTATCCGTATCCGTATCTCTCCTGTAATCAAAACATAACCCTAAATAATAGCTAAATCGAAAGGGAGTTCGCGAAATAATAATACATTCAATTGATTTTTTTGTAGCTTTGTATATAGAGAGATGATTGGAGGAAGGAGGATGAAGTGCAAGCACTCGTTGCATTTGCTGTTTGCAATTTGTTTTAGTTTATAATCTATACAGATTTCATCAAGGGACACCGACAAAAACAACAAATACAACAATAAACAACAAACATTAACAATGGAATTATTGTACTGATTATTATAAATGTTTAATTTATTATGTAAGCGCTGGCAAAACAAAAAAAAAAAAAAAGAAACAAGCAAAAAATTCAAATTCAGTTCATAAATGTGTTTTATTTCTGGGTTCTGGGCTGTATCTTTAAGATTCTTTCTTCCACGAACTACAAACAAATATAAATTAAGTTTTTAAATTGGTTTTTAACTTACTTTTGGCATTAATATTCCACTGGTTAAACTCTAGAAATAAGATTCTTTTTATTTTGTGGTATTTTTATTGTAATTTTTGTTTACTGTAATTTTTATTATTTCTTTTTTTTTATATATTTTTTTTTTGCTTGGCCCTGGAAATTACAACATTTATTTAGCTTTATTCTGCCTTCAATTGAGTTTTTCCGATTAAACAAACGCCTTTTTGGTTTTTTTTTTGTTGTTGTTATGTTTTAGATCAGCTCAAAAGGAGTCACGGCTTTACATTAAGTTTTGCATAATGTTATTTCAGATATTGATTTTCGATTTTCTTCGTTTTTTTAGGTTTTATTATCAAAAAACGGAGCCTCGGAAAACCCGAGATTTTTTATTTTGTTTTGGCCGCGTTGATTAAATTACGGAGAAAACATATATGTAGAATCGCCCCACCTATCGTCCCTGGTATGCCAGAGATATATGCATGTATATTTATATATCTGCGGTAAGTACACATTTATATTAATCAGATTACATTCAGTTCGAACAGTAGGTTGGAGTCGGTAGAGCGACGATAAAAATATAGCTATCTATGGTGAACCTTTAAGCTATTTTTCATGGTTAATTTGTTAATTAACCAAAAAAAAAAAAAATTCATCAGCTTTGTATTGTATGTATGTATATTTTTCTTCAGTTAAATTGGTTTCAAAATATTTCAAAGAGTTTATGTATTGAAATCTGCGGCACAGAGGTCTGCAAAAGTATGCCACAGTTTTGTTTGCAGCTCTTTTAATCTTTAAATCTTTTCAATTCACCAGAGATTTCTATTTTTTTGCATTCTTATGTTATTTCTGTTAAGATTTTTCAGATCGTTTCTGCTGTTTTATATTTTCTTTTTTTATTATTATTTTTTTTAGTTAATTTTATTTTTGTTTGCTTTAAACCAGTCATCAAAATTTGAACAAGTCTGTACACAGTTTCAGATTGTTTATCAACTCGAATGTTCGCCTTAATTCGATTTATTTTTGCACATTAAAAGCATTTAGTTTAGTTATTGCTGGTTATATGGGCTTTAAATATTTTTCCTTTCCTTTCCTTGGAATTATTTATTTTTACCTTTAAATTGCTTAGATTTAGTCGCGTTTCAAGCACGGTTCCTTGTTCTTATACATATGTACTATATGAATTACCGAACTGCCCCACCTGTTATAGACACTTTGATAAACTTGCTTGTACAGTTAGACATTGAAAATTTCTTTGATATATGGTATGGAGGCCGTTTTTTGAACATTTATGTGAAACCCTTTTGGAAATGCTGCCGTTTACATTTAGTTTTTTGTTTTTATTTATTTTTTTTTTTAGTTTGTTTGTGTTGGATTTTTCTTCGATTGAATTCAAAATAATTAAAAAATTATCATGCAACAAAGTAGTGTTATTGCTTAATTATGAAACACAACATAACTTTATAATTCTTGATGCCTGCGAGGGAGAGAGGAGGTATACCTATAGATCAACTGTTTTTGTTTCAACTGTACTCTATTTAATGGACACTGATAGGTTAAAGGGCACACTGGCTCACATTCAGGGTTTGCTTTTGTGTTTTTTTTCGCTCGTTTTTATTTTTCTCTATGGTTTAATCATATTTCTAGGGCTATATATATTCGGTTGGTTTTTGTTTTGAAAATTCCTTCAGGTGTTCTGGGGCTTCTGGGGTTCCAATCTATGGGAATTTCATGTGCCGCTGGTTTTGATTTATTTCAATGTTCGTTTGATATTTCTTTTGGGTTTTCTTTTTCCGGGGTCAGAACTTTTAAGGAAAATACACTCAAACATTTATGGATTTCATTTCTATATAATGTACAGGGGAAGGCAAGCCCGGGCTTCTTTTAACTTTAGCTTTTGGTATTAAAACGTAGATACTTATGCATAAGTTGAAATCTCTTTGTTTTGTTAACAAAAAACAGAAAAAGAACAAAAATAATACAGGCAGCCATTCAAACAGTTAGATTTTGGTTGCAATTCTCATAAACATTCAGTTACTATACTATATATAATAGTATTTTCTTGTTTTTGGGGGGGGGTCTCAAGAGGAGGAGCTCTTGGATCTGCTTACAGTTTGGTTCAATAACATTGATTTAAAAAAATTCTTTATACTTTAGGTTCACTTTGGTAATATATATATTTTTTTTTTGTTGTGTACATTTCTTTCATTTTTTTTTTGTTTATATTTTCTTTCTTTCTTTTTTTTTTGTTTGTTTTTAGTTTAAGTCTTTGTTTTACATCAGTAAGCGTTTGTTTTTATATTCTTTCCTCTGCTCCTGCTTCAAAAAATGGAATGCCTAACAGACTAGTCCTGATCGTCAGAGACATACACACACAGACATAATACCTTGGTAGAAAATTCTTATTGTTTATGCATGGTAGGATCGTTCGGAGGAGTCCTGTTCCGCTGTAGAGAGAGGGGGGCGGGAGGGGTGGTTTGTCTTTCTTTTGGGAGCCGCCGTCTCCTTCCGCACTCTCCTAGCCCCGTCTGTGGGGGGCTTTTGTCATTGCGCGGGGTGAATGTAAGAGTTAACAATGTCAGTTTCGATTTGGATGGTTCGGGCGGGCGCCTCCTCGACCGGTGGGATTTTCTCAAAAAAAAAAACACGCACACACACACGCACCCTCAGTGGCGGGAAGTATATCCTTCTATATACCATATATATAAATATATACTTTTTTAATTACTACAAAAAAAAAGGGTTACTTTAAGCCCTAAATGTTAAACAATTTTATAAGGTTATAACCTTTTCAACTTTTCCGAATATTTAATTTAGGGCTTCAAATTCGTGTCTCAGGACTATATACAAGGTATACAAGGATATCCTTCCAGTGCTGTCAAGTAGTCCCGTTTCTTAAATGAATTTTATTTTAATTAAAAATTTTCCATTTAAAAAGCAAATAAGCTTGGAAAATAATATTTAAAAATTACTTAAAAATAATAATCATTTTTATTTATATAGTATAATTTCATAATTTCATAATATAATTTTGATTGTTAATTAAATTAAAATATAATAAACTTTTAAAGAGAAAATAGGAAAAACTTGCACAGCACCTGCACTTCTCTCATTCACACTCTCCCGAGACATTGAGCTATAGCCACATTCCCCCTTGTATATATGTTTATATTTACAATTTCTGAAAGGTTTTTTTAAATAAATAAAATTAATGTAAACAAATTTATGAAATAATCAGAAAATTTATTATTCAAATTGAGAAAAACATATAGTAAACTCCCCATAATAAACACCAACTTCAATATAAAACAAAACATGAAATTAATAAATAAAAAATTTATAAACAAACAAATAAAGAACCCAGTAAATTCTCAAGTTAAATTTCATAAAACCCTGTGACTACCCGTTCCATGCTCGGTCGGCTTCTGCTACCATCCCGCTTAGTATCGCCGCCCGCTGCCGCTACTGCCGCTGGCACAGCCGCCGTCCCCGCTGCTGCCGCTGGCTCCGTCTGCCTGCCAGCGTTTCCGGCGCGCCTCCTTGGCTGCCTGCATCTGGGCGGCCACTCGACTTGTGCTCGGTGTGTTGTCAAAGCTGGCATATAGCTCAACCTCCTCGTCGGTGGCATCGCGGGTGTAGACAAAGCTGGAGCTGGGATGGGCCTGAGCCTGTTCCTGCTGGTGGTGGTGGTGCTGCTGCATCTCGAGGGCGGCGGCCAAGGAGGCCATGGCATAGGCACGGGCATCGGTGCGGGCATCAATGGCTGGTGGATGCGGGCTGCTGTTGGCAACGGCTGTAGCGGAGGCGGAGGTGGGGTAGGCTAAGGATGGAGCTGCTATCTGTGTGGCTGCCTCCGAATCCGATTGCTGGGACTGCTGCTGCTGCTGCTGCTGCTGCTCCAAATCGAAACTCACATTCTTACTGTCTCATCCACCCCGGTGGACCTGGACGGTGGCCTCGGCGGACTCCTGCTGGCGCAACTGCTGACGGTACGCATCCAGCTCGGGCATCCGATAGGTGCCAAGATTCACCTGGACCATGAGCGTCTCCATGATGCGTTCGTTCTTCATCGACTTGGAGGGCAGGACGACGGTGAGCAGCTCACTGGGCGATATCCGGCACAAATTGAGATCACGGGTCAGCCGCTCCATGATGCACTCGAACTCGAACTGTGTGTCCTTGTTCGGATGATTCTTCAGCTTGCCCACCTTGTGCTGTGCCCAGGCCAGCATCGCCTCAAACTTGCGTATCTCCGGTGTTTGCAGTTCGCGGCACATTATCATCTGGACCATCGATTCGGACAGATGCAGGAATTCCGGGCACTTGAACAGCGCATGCGCCTTGCTCTCCACGAACGACAGTATCATGTTGACTAGCTCGGAGGCGGATGTGTAGCGCCAGTAGTAGTTCTCCAGCGAGATGAGCATCGGGCATACGACCTCGATGCGCAGGAACTGTTTGCAGTGATGGAAGCACGCCTGCAGCAGCTCCGGCAGATCGTAGTGCTCCGCGGCGCACAGGAGGCCTGAGAAAAATATAGAGAGCGATAAGGGGTAGGGTGAGAGGGAGTGTGAGAGAGGGATTGAGATCGAGGCAGTAGCCTGACATAGCTTTCCACTCGGAAAAGTGGCAGCCAGGGATTTTAGGAGCTCATCTCCACTTACCTGGTATGGAGACGCAGGTGAGCGGACAGGTGCCCGTGTGCAGGTAATCGAGCAGCACTCGAAACGTATCCGGATCGAACTCAATGATGTTGAACTCCGTCTGGGCGAGCTTGGCCCGGTCCACTTTCTGGGCATCGGCGCAGACGGAGAGCCGGGGCACCGCCAACTGATTGCTGCCCGGCTTATCCTTGTCCTTGTCCTTGCTGTCCCTGTCTGCAATCGCCATTTGATTTGGGGAGTGGTGCGCGCAAGGTAGTGGTTGGAGTGGTTATCGGTTGTCGGTTATCAGTTATCAGTTAACAGTTATCGGTTGTGGCAGTAACAGTCGGTAGTTGTCGATAATAACAATAACAAAAGCCAAACGAGCAAATCATAAAACAAAATCATTTGTCAGTTGTTCAAATTAAATTAATACGATTTTATTGATAAAAAGTTTATGTTTTATGTTTTTGTTTTTATTGTTTATTTTGTTGTTGTTGTGGGGGAGTGGCAGTGGGCGGTGGCGAGTTAGGTGAGATGAGAGAATGACAAGATTTTGTTTGTTGTTTAATTTAAATTTCGTTTGTTTTGGAAGATATTTGTAGAATCAAAATAGAAATGTCGAAAATAGAGAGAGAGACAAAGATACAGAGTAGCAGAGAACGATAACAAAAGAATATGACATGACAGAAAGAGAAGTAGAGAAATAGGCCAAGAATATGAGAGAGAGAATAGAGAAATAGAGCAAAACGGTGTTGTGAGTTTGAATCCAATGGTCAGAATATTCGCATAACAGTAAAATGCAAGCAGTTTCGGTGGTGGAGTAGAGGTGAATTGTAGGAGAGTTTCAGGGTCAAAGGTGATTTTTTTATGCAAAATATATATATATATCCATGATTTATATGATTTAATTTAAAATCAACCCAAAATGTAAGAGATGCCACGATATTTTAGGCAGGCAAATCAAAAAAGCAAAGCATTTTTATGATCATGTTCATTTCAGTGCATAGAAAATCAAAAAAAAAAAAAAAAGGATGCAAAATTGTCAAAGAACCACGTCCAAAATATTTGAAGCGTTGAACCAAGGTTATTTTACAATAAAAACGAAAGTAAACACAATAAAAAGTATAAAATAAACAACGACAGGGAGGAATTGTGTAATGTGTTCGTTCGCAATTACAATATTTATATATTTTTTTGTTTCAATTTCAATTTATAATTAATTGTAATTTTTCTTAGGCAAAGATGTGCGGCGTGCGTTGCAGGTAGTATTATAAACATTAGTTAGTTTTAGTAAGTTTAGTACGAGTAATTTACAGAGGGCACAGGAGTCAGGGGTTTACGGGATCAGGGGATCGGGGATCGGGGGATCAGGTCACGGGTCATGGCGTACGGCGGACGTATACATAATATGTGTGGGCGGAGGAAAATTCAAGACAAATCGCACAGCAGAGAGTTCGGAGAGATACAGAGAAATACAGAGAGAGTGACAGCGTGTGGAGAGAAAAGAAGAGCGGAGAAAAGAGACACGCATCGATATGGTTGCATTGCACCGACTGAAAACCCTTACTCGAACAGTCCGTGGACGATATCCACTTCTTCTTATCATCCGGATTCAATTGATTTGTGTTCTTGTTCCTTATGGATCGACCCCAGCCCGCCGTGATGGTGCCCAGCCGGGAGAAGGCCCGCTTCACCATCGGCGACGATGGCACGCTCTTCGGCCGTATGGAGTCCGAGTCGGGAACGGTTAGGTAGTTGTTGCTCTTTGGCTTCTGGTTCTGTGGCGACACGAGTGAGGGGGCGGGACGGGCAAAGATCTCGGCGACGGGGATCTGTGGTGATCCGAAGCCAGTCTGAATGCCGTAAAGCATTTCCTGTAAAAGTTTATGGTGTTTTTTAAATATCTGTTTTGTTGAATAAAAAATAAATGAATTGTTGCAAAATAAAATATTTCGAAATATTTCTGTTATTTTCATCGCTCTCTCAGATATGTAACTTTTTTTTTAAGAGTGAAAATGTTGGGTTTTACATGTTTCCCGAAAATGAAAATATTTATAATATTTCTTATATTTTTTTATATATTTCAAAAGTTTTTTTTTTGTTCATATACCTTTAGAGTTTAATTTCAAAAAGCAACACTGCGTATGCGTGATTTTGGTACAAACCAAGCATAGCGCATACGCACCGTTGGCCGGCCTTTTATTTAATTTTTTATATTTCTTCGGAAGGAAAACATTTCTAATAAATAATGAATATTTTTAGAATTTAATTTGTTTGATTTATGCATATTTTGTGTGAAATGTGAAAAGATAACACTGCGTATACGTGATGTTGGTATAAGCAACACGTAGCGCATACGCACCGTTGTCCGCATGTAAATTATGAGCAAGTTTTTTTAGCCTAATTAATGAATTAATTATTACTGTGCTTATTTTATGGCAAGTTTGGGCTTTATCAGTATTTTCAAGTTCTTTTTCTGATATTTTTGTGACTCTATAAGATACAAAAACTGTTCCTCAAGAGTGAAAATTACAAAAAATATTCATTTCTGAAAAGGAATTTTTTTTTTTTAATTTCATTTGATTTTATTTAAGTATATTAAGTGTGTAAAATCAAAGGACAACACTGCGTATACATGATATAGCTATAAACTTATTGCTCATACGCACCGTGGACCTATACCTTAACATTTATTTTGAATTATAAAAAAAAAACATATTTATCATCATCTCACCTGAAAGACCCTGCTGCGCACCCCCAGTATCGCCCGGACACCAATAAATCGCGCCTTCTGCTTGGACTGGCCAACCAGGAAGACAACGTCAAAGAGATGGGCGTTGGTCAGGCACGATGGTTCTTCGTTAAGGAATACGCGGGTAAAGTCCTTGGCCAGCTGGTCGTAGTCCTCGAACTGATCCCGGACAGAGTCGAGCAGCGGCGACGAGGGTCTCATGTGGCCTGTGGATAAAAGGTCGTTGGAATTTGTGGGTCATTCGGGGGTTTAAATCTAAAGGCTAAATCTAATAGAATTTTTTGAATTTAGGAGAAGGTTTTTTTTATCGTGTATGTGTTTATCGCTGAAAGAAACGTCTTTAAAAGTTTTATGCATGCGTGTATATATAAATATGTATACATTTGCTAAATTATTTGAAATGATAAATTTATTGGAAATTTACAGAGGTCTTGTGTCTGTATATTTTTTTTTTTAGAAGGATTATAAATAAGAGTGAAGAATTATTTTATTTTGAATTGAAATTTACTTAAAATTTTACCAAATAAATTTTATTTTACCCTTAAAAAAATATAGAAATAAAACTCTATATGGGAATCATTTTTTAAATAATAGAAGAAAACGAAAAAAAATATACCCATTGGGTTAAGGTAATTGAGCAATTTCTATGGCAACATAGATATATATAATATTTAATATATATATATATAAAACAGGGTTTGAAATTTATGCATTAAGAGGACAGAACTACATATTGTGGCTGGAATTTGCATAACTTTACTATGCATAGTTCTGAGGCGGGTCTCTCCCTTTGGGGATCACTTCAATTTCCTCAGTCTCAACCTTTTCCTTTCGGTGTCCATGTCTTGAGTATGTGCAAGTGTGTGTGTGCGAGTGAATAAATCAAATTAGATTTGTGTGTTGTCTAATGCAACAAATAGCAACAAATAAATAACAAGAAATCTAAACAAAATCACAACAAGCACCACCGACACCATCAAACAACAACAACAACGAACGAACGAACAGCAGCCGAGGGTGGGTGGGTGAGTGTGTGAGGGGGGTGGTAGGGTGGCAGGAAGTAGATGGTATGAGGTTGTATGTGTGTGTCTGTGCGGGGTGGCAACAATAGATTTCCTTCCACTGATAAAATTATACAAACATTAACCATATTTCTTAGCCGGACAATGGACAATATACACACAAAGGAAATATGTATTATATATAGGGATTATTTCTTGTAATATTTTTTTTAGCTAAAAAATATATTCCAAACAATTTCATGTTCATTTCAATGAATAAAATCCCATCAAAGGTTTGCCTAGTTAAAATCTAACATTAAATAAGATTCCCAAAACAGAAGCTGCTTATTTTTTCAGTGTAGAAATACAAGCTGGGCCTGGCTGTGTGTGTAAAGGAAGAGCAGATTGTCCTTGCCTGGAACTGTGTGTCTGTGAGCGAAGGATTGTGTGACATGAGGCACGTTTCCGGTGGGCACAAACACAGCCGGATGTGTTAATGGCGGAAGCGGAAGTGTCAGTGTGTATATATGTGTGTGTGTGTGTGGTGAAAGTTGAACCGAAAGCAAGACAAAACGATTAATCAAACATACTCGTACTTCGCACTCGCACTCGTACAGGACCTTTGTCACAAAAGGAGCGCGCGCCAAATGCAAATGTCTTCACAATTTCTCTCTTTTCTTTTATTTCCATTTTTTGTTTTCTCGTTTTTTTTTTTGTTTTTACTGTTTTTTAGGGTCACAGTAATGTCGGCAATTTGTTGTCGCGAATTGTTTATAAATCTCCTTAAGGTCCCTGGCCATGTTAAGTCAAAATAATGGGCTTTAAAGCCTCAAGAAAGTAAAAGTGCGAGGCTGTGGAAAGCGGATGAGAAGGATATCATCTTAAGGATTTCCCGATGACAGATAAAGGATGTCGTTTTGACAAGAGTGTGGCTAGGACTATAAACAAATTTTTGATGAGAGTGTGGATTGCAAAACATATTAATTTTATTTTTTAGATTTGCAAGACCAAAGAAATCCTCTCAAAAATCATGGAAATTGTCTTTTAAAAATTATTTACCATTAATAAATATTAAAAACATTTCGATAAATCCCCACTATTGCTAATTTATTTAAATTCTTAATTTTCCTAATTTGCATTTGGAAGCCCTTTTTATGCATTCTTCGAATAAAAATATAACAAAATTGTTAAGCTTAACATGCGAGGGCGAGGGCATTGTGCCCCGGGGTGGAGTGTGGTGTGGAGGGTTCGGCCCACATACTATGCCTCACACACAGATGCAACATGGCACAACACGACGTGTGTGCGAGTGACGATGTCGAGTGTTGCAGTTGCAGTTGTTGAAGCTGTTCCAGCTGCGATTGTGGCTGCTGTTGTTCAAAGTGATTGTTGTTGTCGTTGGTGTGTCTGTGTGTGTTGTTGAATGTGTTGTGGTTGTTGTTGTAATTGTGGTTATTACTGCCCTGTTGCAGCATCATCATCATTTCGTGACTGTTGCCATTGCAATAGCAGCAAACGGCGGCGTAATGTTGCTGCTGCTGCTGCTGCTGCTGCTGTTCGTGGTGTGTGTTGTTGTCTAGGACACGGGCATGCAACATTTTGAAATATTCATCCTCACCGATCGGTCGCCAGCTGCCGCGACGATAGGGCTTCGGTATCTGTCCAGTCTCGGCGTGATTGGACAGATTCATCACCAGATCCTCGAGCATCTGCGATCGAGTGCGCTCCTGCATTCTGGCGAATTTTGGTGCCGAATATGATGCCCGCTCTCCGTTGACAATCTTCGTCAGCAGCCACTCCCTGCAGATGTGGGCAACAGTTGGGGTGTCACAGAGGTAGAAGGAGGATTTTTTTTTTGTGTAGAGCTGACACTCACCTGAACATGGGACCCTTTTCGAACACGGATTGCTCCCACAGGTAGGGCTTGTAGGCCCCCACCTCGTCCCTGGTCACCACAGACACCTCGTATCTCGTTGGCTTGTGCTTGATCCTGGCCGAAACACGCACCTATGAAGGAGCAATAAATAAATAAATAATTGAAATAAGGATAGCTAATGAATAATCAACAAGGAGAGTGAGGAGGCACTGCAACTCACCAGGATAAACGTGTGCAGGAAATGGCTTTTGATGCAGGCAGGACTAAATCGAGTATTGTCCGCCTCCAGGAAAACCACGCACACAATGTCATTGCCAATGTGGCGCTTTCTCTGCAGCTTCTGCGGATCATGCTTCTCATAGGGCAGCAGGGTGGACACATGGAACATAATCTCGATGTTGCGCCAGTTTGTGTACACAGAGAAAAGACCTATAGTCACATGGAAAGTATATAGTTTCAAGGATATTATGGTATATAGTTTATAACAGTGGATTACCTGTAAGGTCGTGCACCGTGTCAAGGCCACCTTTGTATTTGTCAAAGCCGCGCAGCCGGACACGATCGCCCAGCAGAGTGAGGAACTCATCGAAGAGCGGTGAATTTTCATTATTGTCCAGAATTTGCTCTTCGGTATACTGATCCTCTTTGACAAATATAACGCCAACTTTTAATTCTGATTTTATAAAAACCTAAAGGGGGTCCCTCGGAGGTTTAATTATATATTTTAGATCAGAATTAATATCTCACTCACCTGATCTAATTTTAATAATTCCTCTGGCGTGTCAGGTAATTGTCCTAACGTTAAAGGTGGATTTAAATTAACTTCTTTACCTAAAGATCTAACTACCTCCTCGCGATTATATCTGGCAAAAAATGTATATATTATATCGAAGATTAAGTTATTATTATTAGCGAAAACTTACCTATCGGCAAACACACAGGACGCCGGTATCAGTCCATGCACTGTATAGGAACCAGCGCGCACAAGGATGCGAAACTGATCCCGTCCATTGAGCGTCTCCTGTTTGATGGACAGAATGACTGGGCCCAGGTCCTCGTCGCTGGTGAAGTAATTCCAGTGCTCGGTGCCATAGAAATACTTCTCGTATGTCTCCTGCTCCACGGAAATCAGTTCAAAGGCGCCCTGCTGGTCCCACTGCTCCTCAATGGTTGTCTTTTTGCGCGGACTAAGCAATGGGATTATATTATTATTAACTTTTCTGTGGGAGAGAAAGGTTCTCCCCACCTGGGCGTTGCCTCAGAGTCCTCGTCATCCTCGTACAGATCGCTGCATTCGCGCTCCAAATACGCATCGCTGGCACTGCCCGCCCGTATGTCCTCGTGCTCCGAGTCGCTCTCATCCCAAATTGTGTGCGGGGTGGGCATGGTGATCTTTTGGCGGGAGCACTCAATCCAGTAGCCGGGCGTGGGCATCAGGTTGTGCGGATACTCCTCACAGAATTCATCTGGAAAGGATAAATATATATACCAAATTAAATCACAAAAGAATTCCCATAAAATCAAGGCACAAGGACATGGGCTTAGGCAAACTCTTAACTCTTCATTTCGAGCTTCCCCGCGGCTTCAGTTTCGATTTCGATTATGGCAAGTTTTCGTTGCCCCGCCAAATCGCCTGTCTTGTGTCGAAAGTTTTCAAAGTCTCAACTTTTTAGCGGCTTTTGTGGCTTTTACATTTTGACGAAAAACTGTTGTTGGGGGGAACAGGCGGAGGACGATGGCAATTCCTTTCGTCTCTAAACAAAATAATTTAGTTCAATTCAATTAAAATGCAAATACCGTAAACGTTGGCGTCATAAAGCAGAGGCAAAGTTTTCCCTCTCTCTTCCCTTAGTTCTAGTTGCCTTTTCCCACAGGCTTTTCCCCCCAAACACCACCCACCACCCATTCCCCCAATGATTGAGTTGGAAATTCGATGCGGCGCATCGTCGTGAGTCAATAATGTGCCCACAACTCTGTCTATGGAAGAGGACAGTGGGCTTAAATCAAGGAAATAAGGATAGTAAATGATATTTATATCTATATTTATTTTTTACAATGTGATAAATTGATTTTCTGTTTGATTTATCCAAGAGTTTCTGTTAAACTGTTAAATGTAAAAAAAATCAATTTAACCAAATTGATGGGATATTTTTTGATAATTTTAACTTTGAATCAGATATTTTTTGTATACTAAATACTTATATAAAAATGATTAAAATTTTTAAAAGGATTATAGACTTTTACCCTCTATATTTCCCTAAGTTTCCACTCAGAAAACTCACTCTGGCGACCCCACAGTGCGCGCCATGTGCCTTAAAGATGATGATGATGTCGGGCAGGAAGGAAGGAAGGGACCTGACATTGATGGTATTCTGTTCTGTTCTGTTTTGTGGGTCCTGTGGCTGCTCCTGTGTGCCGGCAGTAAAACGCTGCCCTGCACCAAGATGGGAACTATGATCTAATTAAGGAGTCCTGCCGCTCACCGTTCTGCCGTTCGCTGTTTGTCCCGAAACACACACATGTGCCGCACACACAATTTTATGCCGCAAGTTTTGCTCGCTTGCCACGCAGATGCTGCATATTTTTTGGGGCAGGACAGACAGACAGTGAGTGCCATAAAACGGTGGCCCTGCCTAATTCAAATTTGAATAACTCGCAGCGTGCGCCGCTAAGTAGGCAATGAAATCGCTTGCGAGCGCTGTTTTTCCTGCGGCCACGAATGGGCCATAGCAGGGGGAGGAGTAGGAAAAAGAAGAGCAGGACGAGCAGGAGGAGGAGCAAGAGGTTATGGTTACGACTGTGCGAAGGAGGATGTTCCGGTCAGATGTGCGTGTAAATTGCGTATGCCAGCGCCCGCGGATGTGCAATATATTTGATTTTTTAAGGCCAGTTAAGCCGCAGCCTCCTCGCATCCTGTGCCCATTTTTGGGTCATTTGGATTTACGCCTCACTTTTCCTTCTGCCAATGCCCATTTTCTCTGCCCTGTCCATCGTGGGAGGCGGTATCCTGCAGATACCAGCCGGTTTGCTTCATTTTTCACTTGAAGCGCTCGTGTTGCAGCTGCTGCAATATGCAGCAGGAAAATGGAAAATAGACAACATAAAAAAAGGGGGAAAAAACGGGTAACGAAGAATGAAAAACAAACAACAGAATTGATGGCCAACCGTTTGAGGCTCCCCTTTTGCCTCACAAAAGTCCTTTCAAAAAAGCTTGAAAAATATGGGAGATATAAGCGGGAAATATTAGAACCTTAAGGAAAATGTATAGCTTCTTCTCAAGCTGAGGGAATGTCTATATTCTATTTTTTTTAAATCTTTCTCCATTTGTAGTTTCCCAAAGCTAAAGCTACCTTTTGCACTTTTAATTTATAAATTTTCTTTACCGATTAGAGTCGTTCGATTTTCATAAGATAAAGATTAAACATTTTAAATAATATAATAAAGCCATAATTTAAATTAAATTTAAATATATTTATTTACATTTATTTTCTTAGACATTTTGTGAATCCATAAAACAAAATCTAAGCGACCGAATGAATTAATGAAACTCTAATTTGAATTATCTATTCATAATTTCATAAAAAATTATTATTATTAGTTAGAAGAAAATTTTATTTATTGATTTCTGAACAAAAAAAATGAAATCCTTAAATATCGATTTACCTTTGCTGTTTATCAATCAATCTTGTTCAGAGAAATATTATATATCGCGGCAAACTATCAGTTGGCGAGGAGCTATACCTGATGGCCATTTGGGAAATAAAATTAAAATCAATCAATCAAGAAACCAATGAGGCGGGAATTGAAGAAGGCAACAAAAAAGGAGGCCGATGACAGGACGTCAATCCCTGCTTTCTGGCTGGCTGAGTTTTTGCCCCTTAATCCATTCACCGTTAATTATGAGCGAGGCTAATCCAGCCTTTAGTTCCTGCCGCGTCATCCACTCATCAGTGCCCGCCCCGTCCTGGCCACAAGGATTTCCGCTTACACAACACAAACTGGCCCTGGCCCTGGCCTTGGTCCTTGGTCCTTGGTCCTGGGCTTCCTGGCCAACAATGCAGTTCGCAGTTCGCCACATGACTGGGCGGGATTGCTTTTCACCCAACTCCCACGAGCGAGTTTTTTATGTTTTGATGCGCCCTGGAAATCCATTAGCGGACGAAGCGGCCCCTTCCCTGCGGCGATGACGATTCCTTCAAGGATCACGCAACATTGCATTAGCATAAAGTGCCGGCACAATGGCCTGACATTTCACAAATGACTCGCAGCGTAATGGGGCAGTGTCGGACGGAGACATACATATGTAGGCGTTGTGCAAAAAAAAAAAAAATATATAAATAATATAAAAAGGGAGCAGGAAAAACAAAAGGGAAATTTTAAAGCACTCCTTAAAAATAGATGTTGCTTCTGGGATAGTTAAATATTTAAAATTAAATATATATTATCAAGAAATTATCTAAATTCTCAGCTAACTCAAACCATAAGATCTTAAAGCCTGCGTTACTTTTTGAGGTACAACATCATATTCAATCTTGATTTCGCAGTGACTAATTTATGGCTCCTTTCGGTTGGATGTCCTGGAGAATATGGCTTATCCTTATCCTTATATCCATCCCTGGGCCCCCAAACCTACTATCAAATGTCACTCTTGGCCACTTTCCCATCCATTTCCGTCCGCTTCCCTCTCCACTGGCAGCACACTTGACATTTTTTTTTGCTTTATCTCGCCATTTGAATTTGTTGCGCATCCAGTTTCGGGGGCTCGGACTTTTCAGGCATTTCCCTTTTAGCCACGGCTATTTGCTTTGTATTAAGCAAACCCCCTGGTTTTTCCGGGCGCCTTTCGCGTCTGTCTTGCCCGCCTGTGTTCCCCTCGGTATTCCGGGGGAACGCTTGTTCGGCCTAAATGGAGGACACTTTGGGTGTCATTAATGATGTCAATGGCGACAATAAGGTCAGCGAGTCAACATTAGGGGGCGGGGCGGCGGCACTGGAGGCGAGCCAGGAGGAAACCCTATACGGGGCCTGCACATGGCCAGGGATGCCGCCGGGCTGAGATGGTCAAGAAATCATCGCCTCAAATATCAAATACACAAGTGGCCAGGCTTTAGCCAGAAAAAAATATTTACAGCTGCCTAAATCATAGCAAAATATTTAATAAATTAAATATTATTATATAAATAATTAAATAATAATAATATTTATGGATAAATACAGATATAATTAAAAAAAAAATGTAATTTTCCAAAAGTTTCTATAGTATTATATATTTTTATGGATTTCTTTTGCTTTTCCTTTGCTATATATTTCGATGGATATATATCTGAAATTCGAGCATTTCTAACCAATTTAGCCACCGATTTGTTTGCTTTCTATTTGGTTTATTTGCTTATTAATTGTTGCCAGACACAAGTTGGAAATTGAAGTTGAAATTGCTTTTTACTTTCTATTTTGTATTGATTTGATTTCTTTTTCTTTCACTGCTACGATTTCATCTTGATTCTAGCTGCCATTTGCAGGATATTTTTCTCAGTTCTCCTTTGGTCGTTATCAAAAGGACGAATAACAAAGGAACAGAGAGAGAGAGTAGGTGGGTGGGTGGTAGAGGGGCAACACAATCGAAACAAGAACAAAAGTTTGGCCAAAAGTAAAAGGAAACCAATTCCGGCAAAAGATGCAAAGGAATCAAGGCGACAAGCGACAAACAAAAAAGCAAATCAGGCAAACAAAAGTTTGGAGGAGGGGAAAAGTCCTCTAGCTTTTCTTATTTCTAAAAATTTTCTTATATTTTTATGTAGCGAATTACTAGCTGATAATGATTTCTAGAGTTTATTATATATTATTTGGTGAATTTTGGTATGTTTATTATCTATTCTTATTCCTAATTATTATTGCCTAAAAAACTGTAATAATGATTTAAAACAAACCTTAAATATTTACATAAAACATGCAAGTTTCTTGAGTTTCCATTGCTTTTCCCCATATTTGATTTGTTATTCCCGGAAAATCTGTAAGATTGAATCACAGTTTTATGAATTCTGACTCTGCTGCTGTTGCTGCCGCGTTCCTGAGAGCTTTTCCAACTGTTTACAATAAGCGGCAGTAGGGAACGTGCTGATAACCCTTTCCACATTTTCACCATTTTCCGCATTTTCCACATGTCACGGCGAACGACTGCAACGTGACAGGAGTAGACGCCCGCCCAGTGATTTTCGGGGAACTGAGAACTTCGAGTGTTTCGAGGAGTGTGTGTGTGTGCGTAGTGTGTGTTTGTGGGTGGGGTGTTGTGCGTATATATCGAGTGTATATATATATATATATATATAGTTCGCATCAGGGCATTAAGCCTTTGCATTCCACTTCACTTTCACTTTCACTTGCACTTCCGTTGCCGTTTCCGTTTCCGTTTCCGTTGACGCTTCCACTTCCGCTGACAAATCAGAAAATCCTTCTACAAATTTCCTTAAATTTTGTTGTTTTTTCTTGGTAAATTTTATTTTTTCAAGATTCTCATTTTTCTCGCCGTGTGTACGTACTGGCACACTCACTGTAAGAAGTAACACCAAGCGGCTCTGAGAAAAAACGCTTTGATGACTACAATTTACAGTGTGCGTTGCCAGCCAAGGAATTTAGCTCTCAACGCGGCGTATGCGTGATATTTTCTACGCTTTCTTGTATCTGTATCTGTTTTTGTTTTTGTATTTGTATCTGTAGCTAAACTTGTATATGTATCTGTGTGTCTGCGTATCTGTATCTGGGCTGCGGCCTTGACTTCATTTCAAGGAAAACACAAAATTTTAAAACGATTAAAATCTGTGCAGGGCCCCCGAAAAAAAAATACGAAAAACTGAAGCCTAAGCACAAAATTTCCTTATTAATAATTTACCAGGAGAAACACAAAAAAAGAGCATCCAGTCCGTTAAAAGAAATGAAAGCTGGCCCAGGCAGTCGGGGGAGGGACATTAAAATTCATTAAAGCGCAAATATCAAATAACAGAAAGCGGATAAGATATTAGAGGCAAGAAATGGGGGTCGCTTTTCCCAGCGATTTACCTCCTTTTTCCGCCGGACTGACAAGGGGTTACCTGCAGATGGAAGCGATAGGGCAGCGCCGCTAAAAATAATTTTGCCCCAGGAAAAGCGAGAGGCAGGCCAGGCTTGCCTTCGGTCCCTCGGTCCCTGGTTCCTGGCTTCCTGGTTCGTGGTCCTTGGTCCTTGGTCCGTCATGCATTTGCATAAAAGCCAACTAATTTTTTTGGTGCCACCCTGTTTGCGTTTAATCAAAAATGAAGACCAGAAATTTGCGTTGGGCGCCGTAAACTACACAGGCCATGTTTGACGTGTCAGCAGCAAGCGGGGAATATTTATATATATATATATATATGTATATATAGTCCCTGAATTGGGCCACGGACGGAGGCCTGGGCACTTAACCGGGGGTCGTTGTAAATTATAATTGGTCACAGAACGCTTAGCCAGCGGCTAAAAGGGGCAAGGGGCTTATTCTTGTTGGCCATTTTGGGGTTAAGCCTTTATTTACTCATAGAGTTGTAGAACATTTTTTAAAAATTATTTAAAATTTTGTTATTTATGCAAATCGTCAATCGTTTTCAAGTTTTTTTTGTTTTGATTTGCCTTCGACGTGAGGAATCCAGTGGCTGGAAACGTGTTGTGTCTATTGATGGAATTGGTAAATAATTTGATTTATTTTTCCCGGAAATGGAAGCGAGAAGTGATGCCGTTAGGGCCATAAATGTGTTTAGAATGAAATGAGGGAATATAAACAAATAATTGTAATTTAATATGGTATTGAATAATGAATGCTCTCTGGCAGGGCATCAAAGGATCTCTTTTTATTTTTTTGCTTTGCCTGCCATGTACAAGCATTAGCTTATGATTGAGTTTATGTTTAGCATCGCCAAAAGATACTTTGGGTTAAGCATTCTGCTAATATTTAAATTAAAAAATGAATTGAATAATAAATAATACAATATTTAATGAATTGTAGTTCCCCTTAAAGTCCGATTGAGACTTAAATTTCCATATAAAATCATACAAAATATTTACAATAATTGTAAATATTTAAAAATTATATAAAGACAGCAAGAACCTCAGTGCTCAATGCTGCTTAAAATGTGTGTTTTTGATTTCGATGTCAACTTGATATAAGCAATTGTGGCCAGATTATAAGATGAAAGTGGAGGAGGCTTCACCCTCAAAACAAAATCGAAAAAAAAACACAAAAATACATATAAACCATGAACAATGCCTGTTTTTCTGGGGAAAAGAGAAAATTGGAAATTCATGTTGACAAGTGGATGCTGCCGGCGTCGTGTACGTGATGGAAATTTCAATTTTCGAATTATGCGTCACTCGAAGCGAAGCGGCAGAGGAGGCATCCAACTCGAACAAAAGATACCCTGTGGCTAAACGTACTCGGGCAACATTGTATATATATATATACCCTATATTTCCAGACTTTCTAAGGATTTTAAGGAATTCACCCTCAGTTTTTTTTTAGTTTATTTTCAAAAATGTTTTAGAAATAATTTGCCTTCTCTTAAAACGTAAAAGATACTCCCCTGCTTTGCTGGATTATTGAAATATTTTTGTTCTTTTGCCGCTGCTGCGTGCGAATGTGTGTAATCAGCAATTAAGGTTTATTGCCTTTAAAGTGCTGGCATTTGCCGCCAATTCCGTTGACACTGCCATTTCCTGCCACGCCAAGTGCCACTGGTTGGAGGATTTTCCCCAGGACGAGGACGAGGCTGCAATGTAATGATGATGATGATCGCCAGGAACGATCATTGGCAGCGGCTGACCTCATGCACTTTTTGTTAATCAAGTTGCAAATTGGCCAATAAGCCGCAAAGAGCCGGCAGGACACGTCCTTAAAAGCCATTGGCCAGCAATTTTGCGGTTGGCTAGAGTCCAAAATGCAAATGGCGGCCAAAAGCAAAGCCAAAGCCAAAGCCAAAAGCAAAGCAAAAGCCAAAACCAAAACATAAAACCGAAAAAAGTAGAGGGCTTTCCAAGTCAAGTGGCATAAGGATCCCTGAAGTGTGCCAGCATTTTCGTAATTATATATATGCTTTAAGGCTCTAAGGACATGGGTTTTTTTTTAAGGACTAAACTACGAATCTTGTAAATTTGTGAATGAATAAAAAGAGAAACCTTACGGAACTCGACTTGTAGAAGTATCTTTCTCAAGCTTAATGTCAATATATATTACCAATATTAATTGATTTTAAAATAATGGTTTTTAATATTTTAATTTTGCTTTAATTATACCCTTGCAGGACATTATAATTTTATTCAGAGGTTTGCAAGGGAAGGAACGAATTTAAACTTAAATTATAATACCCTGCAGTTTATTTTAAATTGATAAATTATTTATTTATTTTTTATTTTTATTTAAACCAACAAAAATATACAAGCAAAAATTAAGATACATCCATCAGATGATTTGTCAGATTATTCGCCGCTTCAGTCAATTCGATTATTTGAAACTGCAAGTTTACTGTTACAGATCAGCTGATATTCACATTCTCTCTTTCGCCTCTCTTTCGCAGCAGAGCGACTCTCCAATGGAGTCTCCAATTGAAATCAGACGCCGGCCAGAACGGATGGAGAAAAAATCGCGCAAGAAAGGAATTCGTCGTCATGCATGGAGATCGGTCGGTAAAGTTAAATGCGGTCGGAAAAGTGAAGCGCGGTGAACTTAAGGCGGAAAAACAACGAGCCCGTGCAGTGATAAGTGTTAGTGAGTGGGGGCAATGCTGCGGCAGCCCCAAAAAAAAAAACGAAAGCCGGGCCGTTGCAGTACATTTGTTCGTTCTAAACTAAAACTGGCCAAAACTGGCGAAAAGTGCTCAAAACAATGTCTCCATGCATGGGATCGGTCGGAAAAGTGAATCGCCAAAGAGTTACGGTGGAAAAACAGCACTCAAAACAGTTGTGGCAGCCCCAAAACACGAAAGCCGGGCAATTGCTAAAATTTTATTCTCGCTTAAAACAAAACCACACATACAAACACACATACACATAACGATGAAAAATCAATACAAGGGTGAGTGAGACGACTCTATTATCTCTTTGTTATTGTCCTGTTCTATTCTGTCTTGGGCTGCTCTTCTTTTTCTTGGGCTTTCTCTGCTCTTTATCTTAATTGTGGAACCTAAGAGTGAGAGAGTAAGAATACTATCCACTCTTGTTGTTCTTTTGACATCTGGAGAGCTGCTCTCTGTTTGTTTACCTTTTTTCTTGAGAACATGTTAAGTTGTGGAACTTAAGAGCGAGAGAATGGAAACGATCCGCTCTCGTGTTTTTTTTTTACATTTGGGAAGCTGCCGCTTGTGTTTGCCTTTTTATTCTTTGGATATTGTAAATTTTGTGAATAGATAAAAAAAAATAATGGTTAAAAATAAGGTTTTACAATCTTTGGGGTTCCTAAGTTAGGAAGCTTGATTTAATTTTATTTGAATTTTATTTTCGACCCCATAAACCCTATATATTCTTGATCAGAATTAAAAGAAGAATCAATCTAGCCGGGTTTTGAAATTTAAATTGGAAAATTGTAGATTTAAATATCATAATTTGGACAAAAATACACCAATTTTAAATCGGAAAGCATTTTTCTGTTTGTTTCTGTTTTCTTAGCCATGTTCTAAACAACAAATTCTTTTTTGAGTGTTTCCTAAGTGTTTAAAAATTAAAAAAAAAAATTTTAGCCTTAAATTTGGCTTGCACGTTTTATAAGAAAAAAAAAAACGAACACATTAATGCTTTCAGAATTTAATTTCGTTTATTTTTGGCCATAATATGATTTTTTAAATTTGCAATTTGCCATTTATAATTTTAAAACCTGGCTAGATCGATTCTCCCACTTATTCTGATTAATAATATATAAGGTTTATGTGGTCGAATGTGGCTCCTTCCTGTGTTAAAACGTATTTTGAAAGATGGTTTGAAAGGGTCGTCAGGCCGAAAAAGACACCAAGCGGATAAGTTTTGAACTACGGCTTATTGGCGAGCGGAGAGAGAGACAGACTATTAACTCTTTGTTGTTCTCTCTTCTGTTTTGGCCCTCTCTTTTTTGTTCTCTGGCTTTGTCTGCTGTTTACCTTGAAAGTGGAACCTAAGAGTGAGAGAGTAAGAACACGACATCGGGAGAGCTGCTCTCTGTTTGTTTACATTTTTTCTTGAGAACATGTTAAGTTGTGGAGCTTAAGAGCGAGAGAATGGAAACGATCCACTCTTGTGGTTATTATGACATTTGGGAAGCTGCCTCTGTTGTTTATTTTTTTTATTCTTTGGATCTTGTAAATTTTGTGAAAAAAAAACTTCACTTATAGAAGTATCTTAATCAAGCTTTATGTCGCTATATATTACCAATATTATTTGATTTTAAAAATATGGTTTATAATATTTGAATTCTGCTTTAATTATTAGGGTATAATTAAAGAAGAATTCTAATATTATAAACCATTATTTTACCCTATAGTATACCCTTTAATTATAATGCATATGTGTTATTGGGTTTTGTGAATGTATCAGAAATATATTTAACTTATCCATTTGAAACTTTAGAAAATATATAGTAAAGGGTTAAGTAAATATTTCTTAGTTAAGTAAGATTTCATGGTTATTGCCTCGATTTCATAGGGAAGAATAATACAAAATAATATAATCCACTTGATATTTGCCTTTACTGTGGCACCCAACTAAAGTATCTTATAAAATATTCTCCCATTTCTATTTCCATTTACATTTCCATTCAATTTACCTGCAACGAGTGGGCCAAAAAGGTGAAACCAATGAGTGAAACATAAATCACACATTTAATCATTCAATTTCTAGCTGAACCGAAAACTTTCCCGGGAATTTTTGCGACTGAGTTAAAGAGGCGGTGGGCGACTGGGGGGGGAGAGAGGGAGGTGTGAAAGCCAGCCAACCGCATGAAAATCGTGTGTCTTTTGTGTGTGTTTGATGTTGAGATTCGTGTCATCGCAGCTGGAATTTGTTGCCTCTGACGGTGGACCGAGAGAGAAATTGTGGTTAGCGTAATATTATTTATAAAATAATTAATTATACTTTTTAAAGGGGAAAATTATTATTATTTTTATACTATTCCGTACAGGTTTTATTATAAACTTACTTGAAATACTCATGAATTTATTATTTATTTATTTTTAATAAACTATAATTCGATTATGGCTTTATGACACTGCTTTGTGGCAAGGTCACACCTTTATATTTTTTATATAATTTTTAAATAGTCAGAAATGCTATATGCTTAGTTTTTAAGGCCTTTCAATGCCCAGTGTATTCACATCTTTGGGCTGGGACTCGCTTACTGTCTGGCGACATGTCGCTCGGGGCATCATAATCACTTTGCAACAGCCCAGTGTCAGTGTCATACATCTTGGGCCCGGAAAAACTTTTCCCTCACTCGCAGCAGGCAGCTGTCTCGGCTTTCTCGCTTTGCAAATGAAGTGCTAAATTATGCTAAATGTGCGCCAAAATGTGATTTGAAAGTGGGGAACACCAGGGCCTTGGCCCTTGTCCTTCAGTCGCTACCTGTACTATGTATATATATACTTTTGTTGTTGGTCTGGCAAAAAGGATTGGCAGCCGATGATGATAATCGGAGGACAAGGCAACTCCTTCCAATCTATGGCCGTCATCATTTTAAGGGACTGCCGTTTTGCATTACACTTTTCCTTATCCTTGTCGCGAACAGACTTCTGTTCTGCCATCGTCGTCGTATGAAAACAAATTACTTTCAAGCGAGTAATCTTTGGGGCCAAGTCAAGGGAAAGTCGCTGGGAAAATCGGAGGGGGAAAAGGCATTGAAATGGCGCTGCGAGCGAGTTTCTTCGCTTGCGTCATTGCTTCAATTACAGCAACAGTCGGCTCGGCGTACGCAACAGATTCCGAGATTTTTGGAGGAATGGAAATGCTTCTCAGCCCCGGAATTCCCCCCGTTCCCCTACCCCAAGAAACGAAGGAAGAAGAAGGAATGAAAATAGAGTATGCAATGCAGGCGTCTTGTCGCCATTGCCAAAAAAAAGGACCAACGGAAATTGAAAGGTTCCGTCGTAAAGCAACCACCAACTGTCCCCGTTTCCTTCGAGAAAATGCCACCCACTTCCTGTGCGTGTGTGTGTGTGTGAGGAAAGTTGCGCCAAAAAATTATTTCGTCGTTATTTTTGGTAAAAAAAAAAAATAAAATAAAATAAATACTGGTCAAAATAATAAGTACACCACGAAAAGGTTTGTTTTAGGCCTCGTTTTACGAGACTTATAATAAACCATCACTCCGTGAACTTATTATTTTGATCATTGAGGAAATTGAGTTGGGAAATTATAGTTTATAAAACACACGGCACATGAGCCATATATTTCCTGCCAAGGAAAAAATAAAGGTACTTGCCACAGAAGTTAAGAAATTATTAGGAAATAAATGATATAACTGAAACAATTAGGCAAATATTTAATTTGAATTCTTCGTAAAATTTTCGAGGCAGAATTTTCCTTTTATTAATTAAACAAAAAGCAAAAGATGCTTACATTGTCTTCAATAAAATCTAGTAAAAACTTGTTAAACTATAAAAGCCCAGAGACAATTGTCAATGTTCATTTGTGACTTGAAATTTCGGCATTAAAATGCAAGGAAAAGTCATAGTGAGAATGGAAAATGTAACAAAAAGCATACACAAAGCGTGAAAATGGGAAATGAAAAGTGTGTTTTTTCAGTGAATGCCAAGGAATTAAATTGAAATTGTAAATGGAAGCCAGGACATGCCCGGAGCTAAGAGAAAATTAAACAATATAATTATTTTACATATATGTACATATATGTACGTATATATTAATAATAAATAAAATATATATAATTGATTGAGGCTTTGAGAGATTCATCATTGAACTTCAACTGCCTCTGTCTCTCTAACGCCAGGAAATTCGCACAGTGCACTGAATGATTTTGCTGTTTCGTTGCCTTCAATAATCCTATTTTCCTCGACTTTGCTTAGTTTTGCCACCCACAATTTCCCCTTCCCTATGTCCATTTTCACCCCAGCTAAGTGAATGAAAACGAAACTTTAATTGAAACGAACGTTTGGTGTGCGTTTTTGGGTTAAGTGATTGATTATGTCTTGTTTGCCATTGTACATGTATACGTGCAGATGGCTACACTGAGCGAAATAGCTGTAGCATTCGGTTAGCTGGACATTTGCTTGGGTCTTGGGATATTTTGGTATTTTATTGGGATTTATCTGAGAATATTTCTCTATGAAAAAGCGAGAGATTGCTAAAATCTTGAAATATTGGAAAACATTTAAAGAAGAAATATCGAAAAAACATAGTTATTGATTTTGTAAAATGAATTTTAATTTGATAATTGTTGTGGCAGCATTTTCAGCGAAGTTTTCCGAATTAAAATGAATGTTTTTTTTCGCTTTAGTAATAAGTTTTCTAGACTTTTGATAAAAATCAAATACAAATTAAAAAAAATTCATAATTTTCAGTCTTTTTTTGTGGCTTTTCTTTCTTTATTTTAGGCAATTTTTACACTCACAAAAACACCCGTTTTGTGGCAGTGTAAGCACACATAAATTTTTCGGCCGTCTGTTATTATTGTTATTGTTATGCTGCTCCTGCTCCTGGGCGTGGCACTTACGCACACACACACCCACACATACACGCATCCTGCGAAATTGGAAGGGCAACGTGACAGACTGACAGACAGGTGAGGTGAGGTGAGGTGTATTTGTGTGTGTGTGTGTGTGTGGCAGAGTGTCTGCCGCAAACTTTCCGGCTGCGGGCTACAATTCATTCAGACAAAAAGTTCGCTACAATAAAAGCGAATCGCGCGCGAAATCGAATCAATAATTTAATGCAGGCTTCACCTCCATGTCCCTTTTGATATGTGTCTCTCTCTCTCTATATATATATATATATATAATGCCATATATAATGTATATGGCACATACATATATATATATATATATATATAGCATATATCGGCGTCCAATGCCTTTGTCCACGCTTGACGTACATAATAATAATGTCTCCTGCCATCGGTCTGGGCTTGTTTGCCGCTTGTTAAGCTCCCTGCACTTTCCCTTTCTCTCTCCGTTTTTTTTTCTTGGCCACTTTTCCCCCTCTGGTTTTTCTCGTCCTTTTTTCTTGGCCACTTTTCTCGATACCTGAGCAGCTTAATCTGGCTGAAAAGTTGGCGCTAGTGGAGGATTTGGTGTTATTTTGGAAGCAGACATGGTTTTTGTTCTATTTTTAATGTGTTATTATATTTAATAATATTATAATTAGAAATTAAAAACAATTGAAATTTCTTTTAACATTTTTCATATATAAAATATAATACAAATTTAATTTATAAACAAAAAAATGTATAAAATCTTAACTCTCTGGCAGAATCAGGGGTTTTTGTGCTAAGTAAGATAGAAAAATAGATATTTCCATATTTTTTTTTTTAATCTTTCTCTATTTTTTCAATATTTCTATCTTTTTTTATATTTTATTTGTGATTTAAAGTCAAATGCTCACAATAACCTGATGACACACATTTCTATGCTAATTAATTTCTATTTAATTAATTTATTTGCCAATAATTCTTAGTAAAATCGAATAGAAAGAAAGCAACACTAACATTTCATATCTCAGAAACAAAACAAAAAAAATTCCGAGGGAAAGATGTGATAAGATCTCGAAATTTGCTGGAGTGCGTCGGCCTTGTTAGCTTCGAGTTACTATCTGAACAATCACTATTTTATATACATATCTATATTTGTATTTTGTGCAACTCTGCACTTAGCGGAATTGCGAATTGTTTAAGTAATTTGCACAGAAAAGTGCTTTCGTTCAGTTTTCGCCCTGCTGTTCGCTATGATGGTTTGGAGTATGCTCCGATCCCTGAGAACCTCCCTCTGCGTGTGTGCTCTGGGCAGCCTCTTCCTGGTGCTGCTCTTTCGACTGACAGAACCTCCGCTACGGGATGACCACATGGGTAAACGTCAGCTTTTTTCCCAGTTTTCCCAGATCGCAAAATCTAAACTCTTTCACGCTGTTAGATCTCATTGAAGAGACCCGAAGGTGGCGACTGGAATTGGATATCCTCCAGCGGCAGCGGCAACAAAATTTAGAAAAGGATATTGATAAGGTCAACAGGCCAGAGCTAAGCCCAAGCCAAGATCTAGAGGCTCTGCTGCGCAGCAACGAGAATGAAAACTGGGCACATGGACGCGAGTGTGCCCCATATCCTCGCTACGAGAACCTGGAGTTCCACAGTCCGCACTTCCAGAAGGTGCACCACGAGAATCTCAGCTACTACCTTTATGGCGCCTACTATGATAGCCGGCCCAGGGTGGCCGAGTTGGTGATCCTGGCCATGGTCACCAGCTGTGAGGGGAAATATCCTCAAATGTTCTGCCAAATGTGGTTCGAGGGCGAGACGCTGCCGGAGTTGGTGCCCCTGTATAAGCCCACAATGGCCTGGTATCCCGAGTGGGGCCATGGTGAGGGCGTGGCCTATCCCACGCTGCTCACCTTCCAGATGCAGTCGCCGCGGCGTCCGCAACTGGTGGCCTTGGTCTTTGGCGATGGCTGTGCGGTGCCGCAGAATGCCTTGAAGGTAATCCAGCCGCCAGTGGAGGGAAAGCCTCAGTCTCACCTGAGAACGGGCATTTGCCTCAAATATCTGCGCTTTCCCGATGTGGACATGTCCGAGCGGCTGGTGGAGTGGCTGGAACTGATGCGCTTGCTTGGTGCCGTTAGGATACGGGCCTTTGACATTGGCCAGCTGCATCCGAATCTCTCGAGGACCCTGGCGCATTACACTCGCCCCGAGGATGGGCTGCTGGAGCTGCGTTCCTACCAAATGCTGCCCACGGTCGATGGGAAGGAGGACCTGTGCACGAAGCTGGAGGAGGTGCTGCTTTACAACGACTGCCTGTACCGGAGCCTGTACGAGTTCGATTACGTGGCCGTGGTGGATGTGGATGAGGTGATCATGCCACTGGGTCGCCTGCGCACTTGGCCGGATCTACTCGCAGAGCTCGAAGCCAACGATGTGAACTGCACAGCTCGGTGTGGTTACTGTTTCAGCAATGTGTATTTCCCCAAGGAGCTGGCACCGGATCCGGAAATGGAGTCCTGCTTTCATATGCTGGCCCATGTGACCCGGGTGGCGGATCATTTGGATCCGGATTTGGCGACCAAGTGTCTGCACAATACTGCCTACGCCACGGTGATGCACAATCACTTTGCCATCCAGTGGCGGGACTCCTGCGGACCGCAGCACGTCGATGTGGAGATGGGTCAGATGCAGCACTATCGGCACGTGGACATACAGGAGACGCTGGTGAAGCCGCCGCCCAAATTGGATGCTAATATACGACGCTTCCAGAAGCAGCTAATGCGCAATGTCCGGGCTGTTCATCGGCAGCTGGGCTGGACGGGAGCCACGTGACGCGGGGTGTAGGTTTTGCTCTTTTTTTGTTTTGTATTTTAATTGCTTTTCCAGCCGCACTTACTCGCATAAGAGGCTTAAGTGGGCGGGACTCTCGGGGGTTACGCCCACCCCCTGGGTTTTATTGATAAGCTATGAATATTCCTGGCTAGATTTAGCCACCATTAATTATCTATTCCTTTCCTACATGTCTTTATTTCGATGGAAACTCGGGAATATTAAAGTTGTTGAAGGGAATAATAGGATGCATAATGGGTATATATATATATGCAAGGATTTCAGGGGATTAAAATGTAGAGAGAAGAAAAAATATTTCGAATTTTCTAACAAGAAAAAGTATGAGTTTTCTAGCAAATATTGTTAAAACTTTATTTTAAAATGCGTTGTTTTTTAATCCTTTGGCTTTATGCAGTTTATTTCTATTTTCTTCTAATTCTCTGTTAAATTTCTTTCTCTGAGTTTTAATTTCCTTTTGGAAATTCCCTTAAAAGCCGCAAGGAGGAACGCAGCCATATCTATTTGCGAGTGTCCCTCTTTTGTCTTTTGTCCCTGGGCCAAAAAATTTAATTTGATGTACATGGCATTGCATTTCTGTGAATGGACAACAGAAACAGAGGAATTTATGGATAGAAAGCAAAGGGGAAGGAGGAGGAGCAGAGCTGGGAAATGCAGGGACACCTGAAAGCCACATTTTAATTAGTGACGAGTAAGAGGGATTTTACGAAATATTTCCAGGGCCAGAATTCAAAGAGGTTTTAGCTTATTTTCTAGTTGATTTATTTATTTTTTTTAAGGTTTCCCTTGGTCAGTAGGAAAATGAGACTTTTCCTTTTAATTGGCAACAAAGGAGACTCAAATTTAAACATTTTCTGATTCCATTTGGGGATTAAAAAATGTATCTAAAAGTAAAATTGGTTTCACTTCGATTTATGGCATTTAGTGAGAGTGTTAGGTGGCTCGGAGAAGGCTTTAATCCCTATGGATTATAGACCGAATCCTTCTCACTGGATTTTTCAATTAGAAAAATGCACTTCGAGTTGCTTACGAAGGCCTATTTCCAAAGGCTTTGATGGCTGGCCTACAAAAATTGCGCATACGCCTCGTTGCACTTAATTTTTCGATAAACTCTATGTCTTTCTAGGTATCGTTTCTGTTTTCGATCAGCAAATTAAATTGAAACGAGAAGCTTTAAGTTTGACGAGTTTTCCAAGGATTTATTTCTCCTCCTGTGTCAGTTATTAATTAAAAATAAAAAGAGATATATGTATATTAATAAAATCGATGAACTATCCCAGTGCAATTTTTCACTTCAGCTGAGCCTTGTCTTGGCCATTAAATAACTCCGGATCATTAATGGCCATTACAACTCCATTTATTAAAAGCCGCACAATGCTGTCTCGCTGGCAAAATTAAAATCATTTTTCACCAAACAAATGAGACACAAAAAATGCGTGCTAGAACATATTAAAATATTGCAAAAAAGAAAAAGAATAAAGAAACACAACGAAAATGGTGGAAAAGCAGAGAGCCCCACGGAGCTGACAAATGAACGTAAAAAAGTGCGCGACAATTTTGTTGTTTTGCGGGGCTTTTGAATTTATTATGGCAGCGGAATATCTACATATATATTCACGGGTATATAGAGTGGCCAATACCCCGAAATGTGGCAAGGCAAAGTGACAAATTGATGGCCGCCTGGCCAGGCTTTTTATGGCTCTTCTCCTCCTCGTCGTCGTCATCTATTCTTGGGCAATATTCTCAAACAATTATCGCGCTAATAATGCATATTAAAATGTAAATGTCCCGGCCAGGTGGGCGTGGTATTCATGGTCTAAATTTATGGCCAGGCGGCAGATGACAAAGCACTGAATAATAGAAGCTATATATAGGACGCTCAAATTGGATCTTTATAGCAAACAGGACTAGGCATTCATTCCTCTCTCTCTCTCTCTTTCAAGGCAATTCATTATTTATTTTCGAGCTTAAAGCCCAGGCTTAATCTATAGTATTTAAATTTTTGGGAAACTCTCGTTGATTTGTGGCTAGGAGCCAGGAGCCAGGAGCGTCCTTAAAGGATATCATACGCTACGCTAATGGCTCAACTTCCTTGCAGCATCCTGGCAACAGTCACGCGCCCACGGCAGCCTGATAATTCGAGACCCTTGAACTGACTTTTCAACTGGGAAACGGATTTGGATTCGGATTCAGAGGCGGCCTCTGCCCTGGCATATCCTATAGGATTTCATAAATTTAATTGTCACGTACACACATGGATCTAAGATGGCATATAATACGTGTTTATAACTCTGCTGGCGCAATTTCGGGCCATAAACGTGTGCTGCGTGACCTACGTGGCGTATGCTTAACGTCGCGGCAGAGCTAAATGATTTATTTAGTGTATTTATTTAATCTATTTGATGACCAAGCCTCTTCTCTAATAGTAATAGAAAAGGGATAATAAACCAGGCTCTAAGGTCTGCAATTTCTGTTCATTAAATATTATTTTAAATGCTGTTTTTTCGGAGTCGGCTTAGCAAAGGATTTCTCTTCCGTTTATGGCTGCCTGCATTATTTATATATTTTTGCCGCTCTGCCTTGTCCTCTTTTGGCCATTATTGATTGGCAACCAGGAGCAATTACCGAAACCCATAAAAACACCAACATGAATGAATTATTCAGAGCTGAGAGACCGGGAAATCGTGAATTTAACAACATTAAATGGGCTCGAAATAATCAAAACAAATGATAGAGTAAAGTGAAATTAAACTAAAAAATCAAATAAATAAATCAATCATCATAAATAAATCAATCATCATAAATAAATCAAAAGATTAATTAAATGATCAATTAAATGATTTTACATGAATTAAAAATTTTAAATTATTCAAAATTAGCTCTCCAAAGTAGCTTAATTTTTAAGGCCTAAGAAAAAAATTTATTTGGGAATTATGTGCAGTATTTTAACATCAAATTTGATATTTTTCAATATTTAAAAATTCGAAAAAAAATCAATTTTTTCAATATTTTTGATAGGATTTTAGGGATATTCTTGTCTTTCTCTTAAATCTTTATCTGTGTGGCTGAGGAGGCCAGGGAGGCGTGGCTTCTAGGCTTCACAGCAAGTGCAGTACTCGCCCTCGAATGTGACACGCATCGAATCACTTTACTCGAGTGCGCACTCAATGTCGCTTCGAATGAGCGCAGCTGAGCATTAATACAGGACGATGGAGGAAGGAGTAGAAACAGGAGCAGGAGTAGAAGTAGAAATAGGAGTAAGACCAGGAGCAGGAGCAGGACAGACGGAAGCGAATGTGCAAAGCGTGTCAAGTTTCCAGGCATTCGGCTTTTGGCAGTCTTTTCACTAAACTATTTGCCAGTCATCAACGTTAGACTTTCCTTTAAGTTAAGCAGCAATTAAATTATTATAATTTATTATTATATAAATATATATTGATAAAAGAATCCCAAAAGAATCATATTTTCCCTCTTTAAAAATTCCACAAAAATTTAATAAATATAGATTCAAGGCATATTTCAGCTCCTGTCATTAAATTATTTCTCTAAAAGTACCTTAAAATTATTTTTTAATTAAGGTTTTATGTGTTTTATTTTGATTGCCTTGATTCTGGATTTACAATAAAATTGCGCATAAAATCACCGTGGAAATTATGTCTAAAATGAAATATAAAATACGGCTAGGACTTGGCAGCTTCATCATTATCATCTTCGCAGGACATCGTTCGGGAATGGAGCTATAATATTTAACTGGCCGGAATGGCCTCGATTCGTTTATTTCGGAATATTGTAATTAAAATGGACGCCAAATGGGCCAAAAGCTAAAGCCAAAGCCCAGGCTTGGCCCCAAAAGTTTCGTAATAAAAATCCAGTTAATAAACTTTGCATTCCGAGTGCGAGTGAATACACGCATGTGCTCATATTCGAGGAAACTGATAAATAATGTTAAGAAATGTTTCATGTTTCGGGATTTTTCCCCTCAAATTTCTTGTTTTTTTCCTTCTTCTTATTTTATTTTTGGGATTTTAATTAAATCGTTTGCGAGTGCTGGAAATAAAAAATAAAAAAATGAAAAATACAGACAGGCAGAGAGGAAATAAAGTAAAATGAAAACCGAATTGAAAGTTTATGTCAGCGAAAAATGGCGGTTCTATCTGTTTGTGTGAGTATGAGTGTGTTTGTGTGTGTGTGTGAGTGCGCAACCCGACGTCAAATATGTTTGAACAACTTTATTATGCAAAATGCCAAACATTCTCCAACTTGTAGACGTGGCTCTCGCTTTCCATCTCACTCGCTTCGCTCTTTTATTTGTTTTCCCCTTTTCCATCCGCCTTCCCCCCTTTATTTTCCTGCATCTGTGTGTGTGTGGGTTGGGGTGTGCGAGTGTGCGAGAAAATCTCATTTGAATTATAATGATGACGCCACGGCACACACACATTCGCAGAGTAAAAGCGAAATTTATGGAAGGGTTTTGACTTTGGGTCTTTGGGTATTCGAATGGGAAATATCCTTGGTAGAGGATATTTTATATATTATAAAATTATCCATATCCATTATCCATTATCCGATATTTAAGGCAAACATTTATCGAATTTTGTTGTTAAAAAGGAGGCGATATAAAGCAATAAATACCTTAAAGTTGTTTGTTTTTAAAATATTTCAAAAAAAAATATAAAAATAGGAAATTATTATCGATGTTCAAGACGATTCCCAATAAATTGAGTTAAAAATCGAAGCCATATCGAATGTTGAAAACTGCAAAAGCAGGGTATTTTCCAGGTGGGAAACCTGATGGACCCGCAGCTTTGGCCGATTTGGCGCTCGCAATGTGCCAAGTACAGTGCGGTACATACCTGAACATGCTTGCGGCGGCAGTGGGAATATCAGCGTGGTGGAGCTCTTCCGCCTGGCGACCGCGCAGCCCAGCGATTGTGGCTTGAAGCTACGCAGCTGCTGCATGAAGTCGGAGCACTCCATCAGGGCCACGTCCGCGAAGTGCAGGTCGCACAGGATCTGGTTCTGTGCGAAAATATAAAGTGAAAAGGGTTGCACTAGGAAATCTTTAAAAAGAGCTAGATATATAAATTACAAATTAAATATAAGTTATTTAAATTATTTAAATTATTGTAAATTATGAAAGGAGTTGGGTATATTTTTCTCAGTGCTGAAGCTAAGCTTTATGTTCGTATATATATTTCCCCTCTGTAAATGATTTATTTGGTTATATTTTTTGTGCCTCCTGCCTGATGTTCATATGTAATTCTGGTTAAGCCACTTGTCCGGAGACAAAGTCCCGGCACCCCGCACGTCATTTGCTCTGTAATGAGTCCGGCTTTATGGTTCTCGAAATGAGTGAATGCATTTCAAATGAGTTGTGAATATCAAGTTGGGAAAAGGAAGGCACAAACAATGCCTTTTTTGTTTGAAGCTTGAAACTCTCTTATTAATCAGAAGGAATAGTTTGTGGTAAATCATAAATTAATGGAATAAAAAAAAAAAAAAAAAATAATTAAAATTACCTTAAATCTTCTGGCCCGCTTCTGGTTGGGTCCAGTCAGGTTTAGGCCGCAGGAATTGCAGCGCAGACACTCCTCATGATAGTGATTGTTGTCGTACAGCGGCGAGGGCTCTGCAAGTGGGAGAAAAATTGTTTAAAATTATGCCGTCACAAGATGGGGGACTGGATGAGTGAGTGTTCCCTGTTTCATCCCAAAACATGGCCATTCATTTGCATGGACATAAGGGGCACCCAGCTGCCTAGCGCCTCACGACTCAATTACAAACGGAAATGAGTTTCTAATACAAGCAAATTGCCAAAGGATGAAGGACATGAAATTGTTGCCTGTCGTGCTGATGAATGGCGCCAGGCATACCCTAACCGCAGACAGTCTCAGCTGGGAAAAGCCCACTTGGAAAATATAAATAACTATTAAAACAAAGCTGGATTTTCCTTTCCTTCCTTTCTGTCTATATTTATCTCTCTTTTTTTTTGTATTTATAAATATAATTCGTCAAAGGACATTCGCTGAAGAGAGTGTGTTGGGGCTTTCGGCCCTGGAACCAACAATCAAGTGGCTGTAATAATGAGCACGTGTGCCGCCTGGTCGCTGCTCTCGGATGTGTCGACACCGGAAATCATAATTAAATGAATCAGGCAAGCGGAAACACATTATGGGCTGACAGGCCGAGTCATTGTCATTGCTGTCATCGTAGCCCAAAATCGTATACATACATATATGTCCTGGCAGGACGCGTTACTGGGGGCAATCAGCAAATGTGATTCGCATTTCATTAGCTGCCCAATCCCCTGCCCTCTTCGGCTTTATGTGTATCGTAAAGCCATTATGGAAGCTCTTTTGGCCTGTTGCACGCGGCGTATACGTAATAAGCGATTAAATGCAAAGGTTACCACAGTGCGTATGCGTAATATTGTGGGTTTTTGTTATTATTTATTATGAATTTCCCTTTGAAATCTTTGCCTCACTCTTGCTTTCTTTAGTTTTGGTTATTCGCTTAAAAAAAAAACTCTCAAACAAGACTCTCAATTGGCTTTAGAAAGTGACTCTAATTTTGGTCTCCTTAATGGTCTCCTTGAGAGTGGAAGTTGCCCAGAATGAATGTCGAGTGTCCAGGAGCTGGCAATTCGTTGCAGCAATCTGCATCTGCAATCTGCCATCTGGTTTCTGCCGCAAATTGCATTGTCAAAAGCCAGACAAGCGACCAGAATGGAGCCAAGGGCAGGAAGTCAGGAAATAAAAGCCAAATGCAGGTGAAAAAAGACAAACCGGAAGCTGGGAAGTAGCCAAGGGTGGCTGTAGCTCCCCTCTTTTCAACCCCCATTAAAATCGAAAGTGAAAAACTATTTACGCTGCTTGCAGAATTTTAATCAGACGCCGCGCTACAAATTTGACTAATTGAAAGACGACAAAATCGAGTCGCATTACTTTCCATATTTTATTGCCTTGCCGAGGCTCTGGCTTCACAACACTTTCGCTGAGTTTTCCCCACGACTTGCCCGCACTTTTGCCGGCGGCTTCTTCCTTTTCCCATTTGCTTTTATGACAGCTGCCGCATTGAAAAGTTTGCATCTGCACTTTGCAGCTGCCGCTGGCTCTGGCTCTGGCTCTGGCTCTTGCCTGGGTATAATATAAATTCATGACTTTGATAAATTACCAACTAATGACCCAAAAGAATGGCAAACTTCTGGTTTTTAGTGCAGAAATCAAGCGTTAACTTTTCAGGGACGGCCCTAGCTATTTGGCTTTTATTGTGAGCCCCGCATGGCCCCTCCCCCCTGAGCCGCCCCGCCCCGGCACAGTTCGAAACAATAGCTGCTTAATGGGTCGTGACAGGCGCTCTCTTGGCCTCCTAACCCCCCTCTTCTTAACCCTTGATTCTGGCCACTATTTTGAATGGTTATATGAATGAGGGAGCACATGTTAATCAGCTCAGAATATATATCAAGTTATATATAATGTAGAAAAAGTATATAAGAAATATAATGGCTCTGTATTTTGCTAGATATATTTTTTTTTTTATTATGAAACTGCATTATTTTGGAAAATTTAGCATTCGTATTGCATTGAAAATTGAAAATTTCTATAAGAAAATGGAGAGAAAAAGAAACTGAAGAAACTGAAGGGAGACTGGAAAAGGGGGGCTGTCAGGGGTCTTGTAAAAAGAGATAAATCCAGGGCCACAGTCGGTTGACAAGGGGCTACTAGTGCAATGTGCACACTAACTTAATTGAGCGTAAATAATTTTGGAGCAGGGCACATGAGCAGCAGCAGCAGCAGCAGCAGCACAGAAACCAGTCAACTTCGCTGCACTTTCATTAAAGTGGCACAAGGAGAGGGGCAAAGAGAGTCCTGAGGATACTTTCGAGTCCCCTCGAAAGGCAAGTGCATTGCCCCTGGCCGCGGGCAAGGAAAACCCTTGAATGCAATTCTGTATTAATACATTTTTCAATTCTCAATAAAGCTAAATAAAGCTCTAAAAACATATGAAAATAAAATGAGTTATTAAGTTATGATGCTAGATAATTAGAGTTTAGGCAGAGATATTTTGGCGGAAAAATAGTTAAACTTTCTTTTGTTTAATTTCAGTCTTAAAGCAAAAAACAATTTTCAATTATATATTTCATTATTGCCTTGGTGGCCTTTAATTGTTTATTAAATTAAATAAACGAAAAATACTTTATTGTTAAACACTTAAGGCGACTCCTATAAACGCTCTTTACTTGCCCACTTTGCCACTCTCTCGCCACTAACCACATCTTGGCCATCTTGGCTATATATAGAGGCCATCATATCCCCGGCGGCGTTGGCCAATTAACGCTGACGGCCACCTGTCATTAGCCGTGCGAGTACCGCCATCGGTTTGTCGCATTTTGCTGATTATAGTGAACGGCAATTAAATGGGAGGCAAGCATATCATTTTGTCCACCGATCTGGGGCTGCACTGGCCGGGTCACCGCGGGTCACACCGTCGTGTCCGTGTGCGTATTTATGGGTCAACCGGGACCAGAAAGCCACCACTAGCAACACTAGCACCACCACCCCTCCCCTAGGGATACCACACGCAATGTACTACAGAAATAAAAAAGGGGGAAGGAAATGGGAGGGAAAAGCAGGGAGAGCTGGGAAAACTGCAGCATTAGCGTGACTTTTTTTTACGACGCACAACGAGAAATCTGTCACATGGATCACACATTTTATGGCCGTGTTGCAGCTGTTTCTTTGCCAGCCCAGCTCATCGTTTTTTTGAAATCAATAATATTATATTCAGCATCAAGTATACGCCCCGTGAATATATCTTTTGAGTGAATAAAAGCCAAAAGAAAGAGATTTTAAGGCGATTTAAGACTGAAACTAGACTGTGACTAGGCTACATAAATTACGAATTCTGAGCCATTTTCCACTGCCGCCAAAATGGCTTTAAGGCTCAATGCGCAGCATTGAGTTGTGATTAATATTTCTTCTTTTTTTGGGGAACGCCGCAAATATGATTTATAAACATGAACCGCACTGCCTTTCTCAGCACTTGTTGAGTGCGGAAAATGTGCGAATTGCGTGCCAGACGAGGATAATCGTTAATGGATCGAGTCACACATGTCGAAGTCCTCGAAGGATTTATTCGTTGCGGGGCAGAGGAGGAACTCTGATTTCCTCAGCCGTAAATATCCAACAAATATTTCGGAATATATTTATTTCTCTATTTTTTTTTTCTGTTTGGAAAATAACTTAAATGGAAAATTTGTGCAAACTAAATTCCTGCTCCCCAGACAGGAATTAGCCAAAGCCTCCTCCTTAGCATTCCCTTAGCTGTCGAAGGATAACAAGGAGACGTGTGAATCTATCCCTATCCGTAACCGTATCTAACCTTCGCCCTGGAGGCAGCAATTTACATAAAAAACTTTTCCGGAAAAGTGTGGAAAAAGTGGAGAAAGCGTATGTAGATTTTCTTTTTCTCTTTCTTTTTTTTTTTTGGCACAAAAGTGCAACAAAAGTTAATTCAGTTTTGAAATGGTTGCGAGCGTGCAAGTTTATCCATATCCATACACACACACCCTTAGCAAACAAAGGACTCTGTGTGTGTGCGTGTGAAAATCTTATTTTTTTTCCTAGGGAAAAACTTGATCAAAACTTTTTTATTTCAGTCTCAGCTCCCGTTTGCCCCGTTTTGTATCATCTTTTCCCTATTATATATATAACATATATTTCTCTGCCTTTCTTTCCTATTTTCCGTGTAGTATATTCCTGGGTACCAGTTTTCGGAAGCTGCGTGCCAGGTCCTGGCCATTATCCTCACATCCCCGCTCAATCAATGTCAGCTCTGTGGTTCGTCCTTCGTTCTCCGTTGTCGTTCTTGTTGCCGCAGTTAAATCAGTTGGAATTTTATTGAGTAAACTGTTTTGTAATTATTTTCGTCATGACGATGCCACCACGTCATGCTGCTGCTGCTGCTGCTGCCCCAGCACACATCCTTCCATCCAATTAGCAAAGGAGCGACAACATGTTGCGGTCCCTTCAGCCTCGGTTTTCACCCCGATTTCCCTCAGTCTCCCTTCGAGGGAGCGAGGATTCGGGCTTGAAAATTGGTCTTGTCTGTTTGATTTTTTTGATTGGCAAGATAATCGGTGTGGCCGGGGTTTAAAGTTAATAGGAAAATAATAATGAACCTCAACTATTCCAGTAAATTTAAAGTAGCGATAAATGCTGGTTTTATCTCTCGTAAAATATCTATATAAGGGTTTATGAACTTTTAGATATGTTCATCAAATTCATTACTAAACCTTGAATATTAAATCTATATTTTTAGACTGAAATCTATTTTTATACACAATTTTCTAAACAGTCTTTGGGGTCCCTTTAAGACTTTCTAAGGATCTCTGGTCTCTCCTAGCTGGCAATGAAATAGAATTAGTAATTGCCCTTAAAGAGTCGCCCTATTTTATATACGATGTGTGCTGGCCGGACTGGCTTATCATGCTCAGCCAGGAATTAATTAAATTCTTAGCGTCTGGGAGCGACTACAGGGAAATGAAAGCAATAACTTCAAACTTCAACGCCGGGACACAGCCAAACACAGGGCCACAGGACACACAGCAGAGGGAGCGGGGCGGAGGAGACTTTGTAAGCATTGCTGGTTAATGGGTCAGGTGATTTTCTATTGTCCTCGCCGCCGCTAACGCCCGTTGTCCTCTTGCCCGCCGGACTGCATGTTTAATCCAAATTACTAAAATACACACACAAGGACGAGGACATGAACGTGGATGGTGGACGAGTCCTTTGTTTGTCTCAGTGCCAGTCCCAGTCCCAGTCCCAGTCCCGTATTCCCATTCCGAGTCCTGGCCATGTGTGTAGGCGTGGCATTGGCGGCATTGGCAGGACTTGGCTACGTCTTGTCCAGCCTTGTTTGCTGTATTTTAATGAATCTATGAGTCGGCCGTTCTGTGTGCGGTGTTAATTGAGCCAAAGTCAAACATTCTGTCTAACCCCCATCAGCCCCATTTTCCGCTTTTGCTTCCAGCCCCTCAGCCCCTCCACCGCCCCCTGCTGCTCCTCGGTTCCAATTAGTGCGAGGAGCAAGGAGCACGGCTTTCCCTGTATATTTTCTGTTTTTTGTTTTTGTTGGTTTCGGTTTGATTTTCCCTTGCGTGCTTCGGTTTCGCTGTGTGTTAATTTGATTTTATGAAAATAGCCGCAAGAAAATGCCAAAAGGAAATGATTTCAGGTGGGGAAAAAGGGGAAAAACCCGAAAAAATAAAAAGGAAGTGCAGGTGCATTTGCTTAAGCTAAAGCTATATCCTATCTATATAATTTTTGATTAAATTTGGGGATATTCATAAAATTAATTATAGTTTTCTATCTTTTAGAATAGCCTCAGTTTCTCACACAGTTTTCCGCTCATTTTCCCCAGTAAAAGAAGTAGAATTTTAGCCCAAGACTAAGCTGCTTTTCTCCCCAAAAAAAGATATTGATTTCCTGAAGGCATTAGGCTGACTTATGGCCCGCGGTGCGTACAACGGTGCGTATGATTGACGAAAGGCGTCGCAATTTGGATACTCCGCACACACACACACCCAGACCCACACAGTGGGCATAAAAGGGAAAGTATATAGGAGAAGCATGTTGGGGGGGAAAGTGGTTAAGAAAGTACGAAAGAAAGTGGGCAGAGAAAGCGTTGGAATAACAAGGAACAGGCAACAATTGACAGCCACCATCTTGTTTGGCAAATAAACGCGAGCCATTACCACGAAACTAAAATGCTGTCTCAATATTATTATTATTATCATCATCATTATTATTATTATTATTATTATCGTTTCTATCGTCTGCTGTTTTATGATTCTCCTTGTTATTTTTCCAAGTCCTTTTCCCTCTCCCACTCTCGCTCTGTCCTTTTTTTATGCGACACTCGTGTTTGACTGTCAAATATTTCAACAGCCCCGAAAGTGACAGCTGTTAATGGCATTATACATTTGTGCGGTGGCCACGCCCCCCCTTTGGCCACCTCTCCAGGTGGAGTCCAACATTTCCTTTGCTTTCCTTTACTTTCCTTACCCCCCAACGCCCCGCAACAATTTGCATTTTACGAGCTAACCAAGCGGCTGATTTGAAAACTTTCGAGTTGCCAATTTCGTTTCGAATCGGCGTCAGCTGCTAATTCCTTCGATTACGAACTGTTTTACGAGTGCCAGTGCCACTGTTGGCCCATCAATCAGGTGGCCATCCATCAAGGGCTAACCCTCATCCCTCCCTCCCAGCTTACTTGTTGCCCGATTGCATCCGCGAACACAAGATGTAGTTGTATTTTCAGTTTGTACTTTTTCGGCTAAACTTTAATTCGATAAATCAATCTTTGGGGGCCGAGCAATCAATTAGGCGCCAAAACAATTTCTGTGTCTGTGCCATTATTGATGCGTTCATGAGAACATAATATATATATATATATAACTGAAAGTAAGGGCAGTGGAGGAACTATAGAGCTTGACCTTGTCGAGAGGTGAGCGCCCTGAAGGGCGGCTTGGCAGCATAATGGGTTGTTTTCTAAGCATTATTATTATTATTATTATTAATTTATTTATTAAATATTATTTTATGAAACAAAATACATATTTAATTGAATAAATAAATGACTGCCTTTTGGTTTTTGTTGTAATTAAAACGGTTATGAAATCGAAATGAATTTTAAACTTAAAGAATTAAATGAGTTTAAATGAGAATTAAATAATAAAGTAATCCCTCAGTCGATTGTTATTTTTATTTTATTATTTATTATTTTTATTTTATTTTTATTTTATTTATTTATAAATATTTTTATTTTATTTATAAAATCTTACTAATTAAGATTGCTTTAGGAATTATACGAGTAAAGCAAAACAGTTTAAAAGTATAGAAGTCTAGAAATTTTATTTCCATTTCAATAAATAAATAAAATAATAATAGAAAATATTAGTATACAATAATAGTAAATAAATAAAGTTTATATATATATATTTTTATAATTATAAAATGTATGCCTGAGCTTATAGAATTATGGCAATAATAAACATTGAAATTAAGCCATTTTTTTCGAGGATTGTGACCTGACCCAAAGCCTTCAATCGATCCAAATTTGGTAATAAAAGTGTCCCCTCGCTACGTGTTTTTTTTTTCTTTTCTGAGCTTTGTTTGGCCATAAATTAACATTAATTTCGTTTTTGTTTGCCTTTGCTTGTGTTTGTGTATGTGCATGTGCGTGTGCATCGTAAAAAGGCAATTATAAAAATTAATGTAATCGATGGGCAGTTGAGATACTAATTGGACTACAGTCCAGGCAATTGCTGTTGATAATCCTGTGCGCTGTGTGTGTGGCATGTCCTTTGAGGAACTCCAGTTAATGGATTGGCAGGCAAAAGGCAAATATTTAACCCTTTGGTGAATTCTAGATGGGGAATATAACTTAATATATATATTTCACCGGTGTCCTGCCGATTATCCTTTCACTTGATTGACTCTTAAATACTGATAGAGAGAGAGAGAGACTCCCAGACTAATTGCTCGAATCGAATCAAGTGCTGGCGAAGCTCCTTTCTTTTTGCAGCTCACACTCCGTATTAATTAGTGGGTCCTGGCAGGACATCCAGCGGCAGCGACAGCCACTTGGCGTAAATCCTTTCCAGCAACGCGCCGATTGCGCTTAATTGAAGGGCCATGTGGCATGTCCTTACGACAGAGAGTGAGAGAGAGAGAAAGGAAAGGACACTTCAGCCGCTCAAGGGTCCTTAATAAACTGATTAAAATTCGCATGCAAATTGTTCATTTCTTCGAGATCTGTGACTCTGTTTGATCTTTCGGTTAATTAAGACAACTTTGAGCTTAATTATGAGGATTCTTCGCTTTCCAAAAAAATATTTCATTATTAAAAATGCAGGAGCCAAGCTGAGCCGCAATTGAACTCTGACCTCGGTGGGGCCTCGAATGTCGCCCGTGGCCTGAATCAATAAATTTTGCATTTCAATGCGCCCAAGTTGTTCGCGAAGTTTCAACTTGTTGCACTGCTGCAGCTGGAGGGGAAAAGTGGCAAATGGAAAATAGAAAGTGGGAAATGGAAAATGGGAAAGGGGATACTATGTATCTGAAGAATAATGGGTAAAACGGGAGAGGCCCTGACTGCGACTTGGCCCACTCGATTCGCCTTTCATTTCATTCATAAGCCAAAGATAGAGCGCGAGAGTATCTCACGGATACATAGATACTTTCCCGCACACACATTCGGACAGCTGGCAGCCATTGCACTTTCCACTTTCATTCATTAAAAGCCCCCCCTTCCACCCCGCAACCCGCCTTCCGAGGCCAAGACTTGTGGCTTTTGGCACATATTTCATTGGGGTTCCAGGAGGTCCTTGGTAGCATTTGCCAGGATATTTTGTAGGCTCAAATTTGTATTGTTTATAGAAGATATTTGAAAAGCATTCCTGTTTAATATAATTCAACATATTTACTAAAAATTATTGAATTAAAAAATTAATAAAATAAATAGTAAATATTATTTAATTCAAGTAAACAACAAAACAATTTTTGGTTGGACAAAAAAAATATTAAATATTAAATAAACCCCAAAAAGTATTTCTCAAATCAAACATCTTAGGAAATTCTTAGGAAATCTTAGGAAAACTGTGTCTGGCTTTATATTTCCACATGCAACAAGTAAATAAATCCCTTTGAAGCCTTTCGAATTTTTCCCTAAATATATTTTTCATATATTATTATTTTTTTTTTTTTCATTTATACGGACCGCTGCGACTGCGATTGCTGCTGCTGCTGGCGCTGCTGCTTGACGGTTGGCGGCGACCGCTGCGCAGCGGCGGGGCAGCAACGCCGCCGTCGCTGCCAACGTCGACGTACTCAGCCACGTTGCTGCCTCTCCTTGGTCTTGTTGTTGTTGTCTGTGTTGTTGTGGCAAGGATAATGCGCTGCAGCCACACGGAGGCTGGTGCTTTGCTTTTTTAGCTTTGTTGCAACTTTAAGTCGAACTCACTCACAAAAAAATGCAAACAAACTACATACAAAAAAACAACAACAACAACAAAAATATACAAAAAAAAGGACGAGAGTTTCGAATTCAGGAAAAATATACACACACCGACGCGGACACGCACACACACACACACACACGCAGCAACTTATGCGCACTGGGAGAAAAAAGCGCCAGCTTTCTCTGGCATCGCTCGCTCTCCGATTTTTCTGCGTGTACTTTACAGAGTTCCTCGCTGCCTTTTCTATTTATTTTCTATGTCTCTGTGTCCTTTTGTTTTTTCCGCCGGTTTTTTCTTTTGTTTTTCTGTGTTTTTTTTTTCCGTTGGTGTCCTGCGTTCTGCGGCGCTTGTGGCACGTCTGCGTCTGCAACACCGACTGATGGCGCTGCCTCGAGCCGAGTTCGTGGAGTGGACAGGACTCCGAGTGGATAGTCCTGGTGGAGTGCACAGCTGTTCCCATTGGCAGTCAGCTGGGCGCAGCTTTTGGAGCCACCACAGGACGGGGGAAAGCGGGAAAGTCGGAAAAGCGCAAAGCTAGGCTGGGCAAAGCTTCTAAACGAAAGCTCTGAAAATCAAGTTGGCAGGACTCGAATATATTCAAAAGGGGAAATCCTTTTTTTTTTTTTGTTTCTGAATCCATAAGGTTGTGTTGATTTTTTGTAGATTTTTTTTTTAAGCTTTTTAAATATTTGTACAAAGGACAAGGGACAGGCAGAAGTTACCAGAAAATATCCAATCCCTTTGGATTATTTATTTATTTCATTTTTGGAATACAAAATAATTCAAAGTTCCCCAATATTCGTAATTGAACTAGTCAAAGGACTCAGGTCCTTTCTGTGACTCACCTGTCTGTGTGCTGGAGTCGAAGAATGTGCTGGTGGTCTCCACGGTCATGGTGCCAATGGTGCCGTCTATAATTTGGGCCGACGAGTCCCGTCTGCCACGGTAGCTGCGGCCAAGGATCAGGGATTATTATCCGTATTTCCTTACATATTTGATGGGATATACACTCACCGACACACATCGTCGCTCTGAGAGCTCTGGCGCCGGAAGTTCCGGCAGCGGATCATCTCCTCGGTGGTCGACTGCCGCCGGAAGCCGCGTGCTATCAGAATCTCCTCGGTGGTGGACTGACGCCTTATGGCCGGCCGCTGATTCTGCTCGGAGACGGCGGACACCTGCGGCCCGGGTCGCGAGCAGGGACTGGGATCCCGTGAGGAGCAGCAGCTGTTGGAGTCCGGTGACCTCGACGACCTGGCTGCCGCCGAGCTGCTCTGCCTACGGAGCGTATGCCTCCGCGGACTGCCGTCCCGCTCGTGCGATCTGTCCGGCGACAAGTGGGTCCTCGAATCCCTCCGACCGCCGCGCGACGCACTGTCTGGCGATAGAGAATCCCGCCGCGATGTCCTCCGCTCACAGTCCTGGTCCGGTGGATCCGGACTTAGAGCTGGCTGGGAGCCACGACGGCTGCCGCCTCCGCCACCTGGTAGACATCCCTCATCGAAGGCGGTGGCCTGTCGCTGGAGCCGCTGGAGACGCGGCGCTCGCTCGGGACTAACACCGGCCTTGGAGTCGCGACGATTAACCCGGCCGCATTGCGTCTGAGAGTCGCGACGTCCTTTGGGTGCTGTGGGACTCGTAGCCGGCGGCGTCACCGAGCTGGTGATGATTGTCGGCGGCGGCAGGGCCTGACAGGCGGTGTCCACCTGCTGGTGGTGGGCCAGGTGGTGAGTGCTCGAGTGCTGCGATATCAGGGGCTGGGAGTGGTCCGAGCAGGAGCCAGCGGAGCTGGTGCTGGGCCGCTGCTCCTGCCGGAAGTTGGGAAACTCCGGGGCGGCCAGTGAGTCGCGCTTCTTGGCCATTTGGTATTTGCCCGGCGGTGGTGGTGTTGTCACCCGTCCGGCCACATTGCTATCGCGCCGACTGCCGGACAGGTAGCTCTCACCGGACCCGCGACGGGAGGCCTGATGGATCATGGATCGTGGTCGGGTAGGCAGGCAGACAGGCAGGTCGGATGTGGTTTTTGAGGAAGACACAGAGAGAAGTGCGCGAAGGATAAGGCTAACTGGCTCTCAGGGTGTTGGATTAGGATCCCCTTTCCCCGATACTTACGCTCTTGCTGCACTCGATGACCACGGGCACAACGACGCCACAGTTGCTCGACCCTGGCTGATCCTCAACTGCTCCACTCTCGCGCCGATTCCAGTGACGCACAAACTCCGCCGTGTTGGATTCGCGTCGCGAACGCATGCTTCGTATGCCCGAATCTGCGCTGGATTCGCGTCGCTTGCGCGGCGCCATGTAGGTGGTAACGCTGCCACCTGCCCCGGTGCTGGCATCTGTTGTGGTGGAGGTGCGCCAGGGCAGGCTCCGGGCCAGGTCGGCCAGCGTCTCGCGGCGATTGAGCTGCGCCTTGGAGCGCGACTGCGACTGGGTCTGCTGCTGGTGATGGTGCTGCTGCTGCTGCTGCTGCTTGCTGGCACCGCCGCCGCTCCATTCGCGCAGGATGTCCGTCAGCTGGGCGAGAGAGCTGCGCCGGCGACGCTGGAGTCCCGGCGGCGGCGAGGTGCTCGGCGGCGTTGTGATCTGAGCCGCAGAGTCGCGCCTGCCGCCAAGTCGCTGCCGGATGGTGGACTCCTCCAGCTGCAATGGGTGGGGTTCAATTATATTTTATGACACTTTTTCGAGACCTTAAATTGCTTATTTTACAAATTTTTCTTCTTAGTGTTCCTTCAATTTTTTTTCTAGTTATAAATTTCTGAAAATTTCTAAGTAGCAATCGGTTCATGTTTTATTTATTTAAAAAAAATATCAAATAATGAAAATGTTTTTAAATATCCATAAATAAAAGACCCAAGAAATGCATTTATTTAACGAATTCTGAGAAGCATTTCTCTGTGAAAAATCATCTAATTTTTAAATGTCACGCAAAATACTTACAAATAATTTTCCAAACATTTTTGTCAATTTTTGACATTTTTTTTGTTTTATGAAAATTGTCAAAAATTAAAACTAATCTTTTAAGTTAAATGTGAAACTGATTTCAAGGCCAACACTAGGCAAGGTCAATACGGCAGCCATTTTTCCACAAATTGAACACTTTTTAAGGCATTTTAATAGTATTTTTTACTGTGTTCTTACTGTTTCTTTAATAATTTTTTTTTTAAATGTAAAATCCATTTATATTCTTGCCAAAAAAAACCCACCTGTTCGCGCACAAGATCGTCCCAGCCGTTGCCGCCCTGCCACACCAAGCCCACCTGGTGCGACATGATGGGCAGGTTGCACACAAAGCAAATGGCTGTCATAGTCCTGCAACGATACAAGGTCCTCGTCAATTGGGCTCCAAATAAAGTATCGAATATTTACGGTTTATTTTGATTTCGCATGCAGAAAATAGAGACGTGAAAAATAGGTAAATAGAAATTGAAAATAGAATAGCAGAAACATGGCTGAGAAAAACTGGGGGAAAACTGAGAGAAGACAGGACAGAGTCATGCGGCGAAGAAAGGTTGAATGGCAGGAGTTATTTTTGGTTTCCGTTTGGCTGGCAGCAGCAGCAGCTTTTCCGAGCCAAGCGGCAATGGGCATGCAAAAGTCCAAGAGGCTCTAAGTTTTCACAGAGGAAAAGTTTTCATGCAATGATGGTGGCAAGCTTCAAGGATGCGAAAGCTTTGTGAAGAGTGTCCTGGGTGCCGAGTGTAAAATTACACAGGAATTGTTTAACTTTGGGTCTGATTTTACGCTTTTCAGTAAAGTTAAGTTCGATTTTATTTAATATTTAATTAGTTATTTGTTTGTTTGAATTTTTTTTTAAAGGTAAAGTTGATAAATTGATATGTTGGCATTGAATATAAATCAATATTTAATTGGAAAGCAAATTAAGAGCAATTTTTATTGATAATCCTTGAAAAATTCAATATTTTTGTATATTTAAAAATATGAGATATCAAATTTAAAGATATTTTCCTCTCGATAGAAGTAAAGCAGAATTGCAAGTCTGAAGCTTTTTGTGGAAAGTGGAGAAAGTGTGTGTGTCAGTGGTGGCTGAGAGTGAAAGGCTTTCGGTGTGTGTATATGCGGTTATTGAGGTTATTGGTAAGTGGTAAGTGGTTGGTGGGCTTGCTAACTTTTTGCGTATGACCACGCAGGTGCTGCTGGGCTGATCCATGGACCTGTAATGCCGCAGTTTTGACATGGCGCATGTTCTTCTGGCTTCTGTGGCAGCGCCCGTCGATCCTTGAGGTGAGCGGTATCCTTTGGCCGCCGCTCCTGCGGCTCCTTGCTGGCGGCTCCTCTCGTCTGCCTTGTCTGTGCGCCCCTATGCTCTTATCATTTCTGTTTTGTATTTATATATACACATATATATATATATATATTTAAATATATATATTTGTTGGCAGGGCGGGGCAGGTTTAATGCGGGGGTTTTGGTTTTATTATATTTTTTTTTTGGGGGTGGGGTAACTGATTGATTGATTGATTGATTGATTGGTTTTGCTACACACACACAGAGACACAGAGATACACTGGAAAAAAACGAAGAAAATAGTTTTTGTTTTTGGTGGTTTTATAAAAATATATCGGATGGGGGTGGGGGAATCACATAATATTCTCCAGAAATCTCGCAAAATTTGGGGGGAAAGGGGACTTACTAATGTTGGCTGTGGGCTCAAACTACAGATTAATTACCGGGTTTCGGGGTGGTTTCTATATATACTAGATTATCAATTAATCAACTAGTCAATATTTGGTGTAAATCGTATTTATGTATATATATAGTTGACCAACTGAAAAATAATTATCAATAATTAATCATGCAAAATAAAATATATATAAAAATAATATAAAACTTAATTAAATGTGCATTTTAATTATAGATTTCCTGTTATAATTTTCCCATTTTACTTATCCCTTTGGCTTATATTTTCCTCTTAATTTTATCTCAAATATGAACTAATACATATTAATTATATGTTGTTTAGCAAAACTTGGTTATTATATTTATGTTATCTTCATTTTTTTTGCTTTAAGTCTAGAAAATATTAATTAAAAATCATTTTAAAGCCTTTGTAAAGCTTATTTTTGAGCCACTCCCTTAAGAACATTTTCCTCTACATTCGTTGCCCTGAGAAAAACAAGGCAAATATATAAATAAATAAATACAATTTAATTCCAAAGAAAACATTCTCGGCTCCTAGCCAGCAGCCCCCCCAAATAATTCGATACTTTTGAGTTACAACTGAAAATATATAAAAGCTCGTCGTCGTTTTTCGCCTTGTTAATAATGCACAAATAATTCAATTTAATATATATTTCATATATATGTATAAAATGAATGTTTGCGGTGGCTAGAATGCACTGTGGAAAAAGGGGGTTTGCTTAAAGAAGAGAAATATATTTTTGATGATTAAAATAACTCTAGAAATGTATAGTCTTTGTTATTATCTTTTGGGTCACACAGGAATTTAATATTTAAGATTTAATTTCTACCCCTAATTTTGTTCAAGTGTATTCCTGTACTGCTGCACTCTTGCCAGATGGCCAGCCAGTGGGGGGAATTCTAGATGAATTAATGCTGGGGCTCCGTCGAGGCAATCAAAATGGGGCATCAACTTATTTGGCCGCAAGTTTAGGGCCATAAACTTAATAACTGCCAGACGATTGTGCATGTGGTGTGTGTGTGTGTGTGTGTGTGTGTGTGTGTGTGTGTTGGGGTACCGGAAGTTGTTGTGGCAGCTTCATAAAAGTTGCCTTCCGAGTTTCTCGAGTGGAAAATACTTGTCCAAAGTGTGTGCCAAAGTTCCCCCAAAGGACGCACAGTCAGTCGTCAGTTTGCAGTTTGCGAATATTGAATGGGAATGGGAAATGGCAATGGAAATGGCCAATGGAAACAAGCTGGGCAATTTTCTTCATGGCCATCTTGGACATTCGATGGGGCGCACAGGTACACAGGTTTCCGGTGGTGTCCTGGAGAATGGCAATTATGCCTGACATTCGGCTGCAATTCCAGCAATGTGCACTCTCTCTCTCTTTCTGACATTTGAACTCAAAGGATTTCATTTTTGGCCTACAAATCAATTGTCATTTCGGGATTACAGTGCTGCACGATTAAAGACACCAATGTGTCCTTTTTGTCATAATTTCGCATCGTAAAGGCATTGCCAGATTTAAGGACCGGGACTCGAAGGCAAGACAACGACAGAGCTTAATCAATTTCAAGTGCAGGAACAGCAGCTGGCAGAAGGAATCACCATCATCATCATCATCAGGGAAAGCGGCAAAGCAATGTCCGCCAGGACAGGGCTGGACAGGAAAAATGGTGGCTCCTGGCGACCAGTTGATTGACAGCTGTCAATTTGCGTTGCCAGTGAAGGGCCCATGACTGTGTGTGCCATGAACAATTTTCAACTCAATTTTGCCACTCCCCTCCCCCCTTCAGACCCCATCGATTTCTCCCCTTCCCATTCCCAGTTGGAGTCCAGTTTTGCGGCTAAGCCGAAGCAGCTGGACCCAAACACGACCGGCGAGGATTGGCTTCCGCCCTGCCAACCATCCAATCATCGAGCAGCAGAGCTAGCTTATGGAGACATCGTCACCTGCCACCTGACATTTTGCACCTGGCGCCAGCTTTCGTCTCCAGCAGATGCAATTTTCCTGCTCAAGTTTCCCGGAGAGGGAAAGTTACCAACACACACACACTGGTCTGGGCTAATTAAAAGTTTGTCTATTCCATTTCTGTCGCTTGGCCTAATCCACATTTTGGCCACAATCCACAAAAAGGTAAAAGCTGCTCTTTGGCACTATTAATTTTTGAATATTGAAAATATAATATTCAAAGTCATTCAGCCATAAGAAAAACAGACTGATTTTTAAACTGATTAAATTGTTAAATTTGTAAATTTTAAAGCCAACTTTACTTTAAGGTTCTAGTGAAACCTAAAAGAAAAAACTCTTTCGAAAGTAATTCGAATTTTCTTTTATAAATCAATCTAAACTATATTTCATATTGCAAATAAATATATAAATATAAATGTATTTATTTAGTTTCTAGATTTCCCCAATTTTAAGTCAAAAATTTGTTGATATTGCATATAGATTTTTTCAACCGAATCCCCATCAACCGACACCATTAATCTGCATTATCCCTGAGAAGTCATTTATCTAACAGCCGCAGCTGCCAGTTCCACTTTGTTTCATCGCTAAATGAAACAATTTAGTTAAATGGTCAACATTTTACGTTTTACGCCGCAAAATAGAAGGAGGGAATATCCTTGTCCTCGTCCTTGTTGCGGTTCTATTCAGTCGGGTTTCTTCTCCGTCTCCGTCCTAATTTTTTTTTTGTATTTCTTTCATTCTTTCAGCTTTTATTCTGCGAACCGTTGTTGCCGTTGTCCTGGCAATAAAATGCAATTCGCTCGAAATAAAAATAAAAATAAAAATAAAAAATATATAGAGAGAGAGAGAGAAGCGAACGTTTTGGACTTTGGCACCTGGCAGGTATCCCCGACTTGCCCCCAAAAGTGACATTTCATGTCCTGCGGAATGCGGCATGTCCCCGTCAGAGGGTGGTTTCCTTGCTGCTATTTAGTTAATTTTAGAGCGTCTGTCTCGGCCCCTTGAAATATTACTTGGGCTGCTGCCAACGGTTTCCTTTTGATGTAATTGCGAGGGGTGACTCCTCCTGGGTCACCCACCTCCATCTCCATCACCATCTCTTGGTTTGGGTGCGGCGGCTATTCATTGATTAACTGCCAGGACTCGCTGAGGACATGTATGAAGAGTCCAAGGGGAGCGAGGGATGTGCGATGCTCTAGCTCGCCCCCCAACGACCATTTTCATTTAACATTTTCATTTTCATTTTCGCTCTCGTTTAAGGTTTTTGCCCCCCCTTTTTTTATTTTTTTCTTTATTATATTTTATTTTTATTTCTTGTGCCCACATAGCTCGTTGTTGTTGTCATCTTGGGTTTCGTTTTTGGCATTCAAAGTTGGAATACCTGAAAATGCTTGGTAAATTAGATCAAAGGACCCAGAGAGTACGTGTAGGCATTCCCGTCTGTCCCACAAAACAGTATAAATAGGCACAGTGAAGATTCTGGAGAGTGAAAGTGAATCTTTTAAGATGGCAAATGATTTTAAATTGGAATCCTTAATAACCTAAAATATCTCAAGAGATATAACTCTCTGTAAAAAAACAAACATCTAAAGGTTTCACTATAAATATTTTTATATATTTGATGTTTTTCTTGATTGTTTTAATAATTATTTGCCCACAAATGGTGCTGTTATTTTTATTACTCAGAGATTTATAATTAAAGAAACTTGAATTTCCTTGAGATTTCTTATGAGAAAAGATTCTAAGATATGACAAAGATATGTTTTAAAACTTTTAAATAATTTTTGCAATTATTTTATTTAGTTTTAAATTAAATTTATAAAACGATCAATTTCTGCCACAAAAATCTCTCGAAAATCTCCACTTTTTATTTACAATAAATTAAACAAAGCCCAGCTAGACCACTTTAGCCAGGACACACTGTCCTTCGGTGTGTGTGTGTGTGTCTGTGTGCCATAAGTACTTGGAAAGTCGGATTAAGTAATTTGCGCGTGCCACTTTCAATTTCTTGTGTGCGGCGGCGGCTACAAGGTGCAGGAAGCGCTGGCGGAAAAGTTGGGAAAAATGCTGGGCTGATGCCTCTATGCTTTTGCTTTTGGCTTTTCCCCTTTTTGCCGCTGAATTCTCAGACCCAACCCCCTGGCTTCCCCCGGTTTTTCCTTTTACTTTGTAAAAGGCTTTTCGGCTTAGAAGGCATAGGAGGGGTCGCCATTTGAATAAATAAATAATTAAAGTGTGCTTTATATATATATATATATATGTATATGTTGTGTGTATATATATCTGTGGTATTGAACCCGTAACTGACCTGACTCCGTGCATAATATCCGCTGACAAAAGTTGATAAAAAAAAAATTTATATAAAGTTGCCGCGCGACCGCGACCATTATGCAAATCGAGTGAAAAGGCGCCGCAGCGAAGCACTTAAGCCGTTTTGTCCAGGAAAAGCCAGCCATTGTTGCTGAGGAAATCTAATTTCCTCCATGCTGCGTTTTTTTTTTCCGGAACGTTGACAACCCCTTTTTCCCCACATTTTCCGCATTTCCAACCAGCCAGCGTCTATGCATGCATAATTCAAATGGACAGAACAGCTTGGCCGCTGGACAGGATCTGCTACAAGATGGCTATGAGGATGGGGATAAGTAGGAAGCTGAGGCTGATGCCGATGATGATGGGTCTTGCATATTTGATGGCATCCATCTTGGGATGACTTATGGCCCAGTGCCAATGTGGAGTAGTTTCACAGGACCCCAAAAAAGAGAGAGAGAAAGGAGAGTTTAGAAATTTAAAGTGTATACATATATATATACCCAACTCTATGCATTTGGCTTCATTAGTGCAAATATTTTGTTAAAATTGTTAAAAGGGATTTACTGTTCAACAGTTTCTGTGCCAACTTTTGCTGGCCAAAAACTTTTGTGCACTTTTGTGAAACGAATTTCGATGGTAGTCAAGGGTATGGCAGGTTTTAGGTAACTTTTTGACCTTTAGAAATACAAAATATATATAAAAAAGAGTCTAGAGAATATGTATTTAATTAAAAGTTCAATTTAAAGATATAAAATATATGCAATACAACAATGCATTATGATTTATTGAATTTTGAATTTATTTATGATTTGTTAGCTGCCTTAAATAGCAGCAAATAAAATCTTTAAAAATCTTTTACAATTTAAAAGAGAATATTTAAAGGAGCCCCCGAAAAAGTGAATTTAAAATGAGTGTTCAAGTTGCAAATTAAAGAAAATATTTGCCCGACAGAAAAGTTAATGAGTTCCAAGCGATTAGGCTGAGGGTAGAACTTGGCTGCCGGCACAGAGGAAAAGGACGAAGGACGAAGGATGTTTGGCGTTGAATCAATAATTTTCTGGTCGGCACAAAAATCATTTCGTTGAATTTTTGATAAGGGTTGAGCGTGGCTCTTGAAAGTCCCGCAAACATGAGCAACAGTTGCCAAGGTCCTGGGCTGTGTGTCCCGGGTCCCTCAGTCAAGTGCTGGCCAACAAGGACGATGTCAGGAATAGTGCCTCTCAACCGGAAGGGGGCCTGTTTATATTCAGTGGCACGGAGGGCCGAAGGGAGGAGAACCGCATCGTTTGCTCGTTTATTTGCTAACCAGTCTAAAATGAAATTAATTATAGTTACGCACAGTTTCCGGCAGGATCTTCTGTCGACCCACCTACCTCTCTTATTACCTCTCTCCCCTGTCCCCTTCCTCTGCTCTCTGATGTTGTTTCGTTACGTTTTTGGGGCTCCTTAGGGCCATGTCCTGATGAATAGCTGTCTGTAGGTGGCTTTTTCCCTGCCTAAATAATTTTTTAACATTTTTCTCTACCCCAAAAAAAAAAATGTCTTCCCTGGAAAATCAATTTTTATCATGTCCCTTATTGCCTGGAAAATTACAGGGTAATCGCTGTCATGTCGGGGAACCCAGACCCATCATCACTGGTTAGAAGAGTAAACAAAATTGTGATGAGTGCTGGTAGCAACAAATATTTTCTCCTCCTAAAAATAGCCTCCCTCCTGGCCAGAGCTTTTCCCTGGATTTTTCCTAGACCTGTGTGTGTGTGTGTGTTTCCTCTGCTGGCCCTTGTCCTGCCAGCTGATGTCTGTCTCCCGGCCTGACCCTGAACTTTTTAATTAATACGTGCAAGTGCGTGAGCATTGAGCATAGAAAGGACTCGTCGAGCACACTCACACCCGGCCCAGGTTCTGGCCCAAAATGGCGGAAAAGGGCTGGGGCCGAGGCCTGGCGAGGAAAAGCAGGAAAACAAGGGAGCAACAAGGGGGCGGGGCAGGAAAGCCGCAACAAAAACAGTAAAGCGGAAAGGCGAAACTCGTTTTTGGCCTTTTGCTGGTTACAAAACGCGCCATAATTTCGAGCTGAAGCACTGGCAGAAAAATGGGGGGCTTCTTTTTAGAGAAAATTAATAAGAAATATTTTTATTTTGAACAATAAAATGTATGATTTTAATGGCATTTCTAAAACTAAACTAAGCCTTTCTTGTTATATATAAAACATTTATTTAATATGTATTTATTACTCCTATTTTTTTTTTCAGTGCTGCCATCCCCGTTACGCTTTTGTTTACATTTTATATCAAAAACTTTTACGAGCTACAAAATATGCTCAGGCTGAGCCAAGAGCAAACAACTGCGGAACGGCAAAAATAAATAAAAATAAAATTGATAGCATGTTCTTGGAGACCCCGTCGTCCTGCGAGGAGGATACACATTTGAATATGCGCTGGGGTAAGTGGATATATGGTCGACATTATTGGCAGCCTTCGCTGCTGGCTTTCGCAATTGCAATTATCGCTTACGAGGGATTGTTAAAGTGGTTACTCCAACGAGTTTACATTTTCTGGTTTGTTGATATTTAAATTTAAATTTAAATTTACATTTAATGGGGGATTATTTTGGTATGCAGTTTTTTTTTTTTGAGCTTTAAAATTTTGAAAATTGAGGGACTTGAAAAAAGTTTTAGTGTTTGTTTAAAGCTATTATTTATGGCTTACAAAATTATATGCAATTTTGCATTTTTTAGTTATTTTTATTAGGCATATTTTTTTTAAACAAAACAAACTTTAGACAGAAACGCATTTCCAAATTTAAAGGGAACCTTTTTTTTAATTTTGTTATTATTGGTTTTTAATATAATTTAACCCAAAAAAGAAAAACATATCAACATTAGAATATCAATGAAATGTTCTTGGAAAAGGCATAATTGTGAAATTCTTTTGAACATTTCTTATTTAATAATTAATAATAACTTTCTTGGTTTTGTTTTTAAGTTCTTTTTGGCTTTGATGGTATCACAGAAATTTTATCTTTATTTACGGATTACAAGTTTCTAAAAAACGCAAATATTTGAGGTCTTTTTGGTAGCATTTCTGTTTTAAAAAATGTAATTCTTTGAATATTCCGCTTTTCTATATAAATGCTGATTATTTTTCTTTCTTTATCAATACAAATTGATCGAAAATTTGAATTTTCTGAAGGGAATTCAATTAAACTTTAAGATCTGAATTCATTATTAATTAAAATACATATTTCGCAGGTGGTTTTGTTTTGATATTTTCATTGAATCTCTTCTTCAAAGACTGCTTAATTCTTGTAAATATTTTTTGCTCTAATTGCCTTTAACTTTGCGAGTAGTTTTCATTAAAGTCTTTCCCTCCCTTCCCCCCCCTTTGGAAACCCTATCCGGCAGACATAAAGAGATATAGCAGGTAATCGATACCCACCCGTTGAGTCTGTGCCGGATTGTGGGAGACATAGTTGCCGCGGGGCGAGTGGGCGAATGAGAAGACTGACAGTCGGACAGGTGGCCGCTTCAAAGGAGCCCCATTGAAATTTCCCTTTGGAAAATTCTCAGAAATTTGCCAGTACCAAGGCAAGCCCCCCCTCTCTCTCTCTCTCTCTCTCTCCTTCTATATCTTCCTCATTTTCCTCTAAACTGGCAAATTATTGAATATGATGTCTAAAGTTTTCCAGGAAGGGGATCTTTAGAGACTGGCCTGGGCTAAATAAAATAAAATAAAATATATACAAGACTCGGCAAGTGAAACCCGAGCTAAAGTTTGGAAAATTCCCCAAATGGAAGCTAGTGTTTACATTGCTCATACGCCCCGTAGCCCAAGGCAACAAGCGGGGAGCTCTACAGGGAGCTACGGGGGGTTAGGAGCTCCAGCATAAAACCAGAAATCCAAATCAAAATCAAAATCATCCATCGCCCGCGGTGAGAGGCCAGGGAAAACATGAAAAGTTTACCCGCACCCAAGGAAAAAAGAGTGTCCCGAGTCAACCCTGAAGAGAGAGAGAGAGAGGGAGCTCAAACCAACCCCTCAATCTCATCTTTTTTATTTTATTTTTACATTTTTTTTTTCTTTTTTTGTTGCTTCCATTCACCTTCATCAAATGCAAAATCTAATGAAATTTTCACATATTTTTTTTTCTGCAAGTTTGAGGCGGGAAATTGAGGCACGTAAAGAAATGGTTTTTGAATGAAAGAAACAGTTTTATGTTCCTTATACATTTTATTATTATTATTAAGTATTTATTTAATATTATTTGGATTTAATGGGTAATTTTTTTGATTATTATTTAGGTAGAAATATTTATATTTAGGATACTTTTTTAAATGTTGTTCCTAATCCTTTATAAAAATATTTTTACACCTCTAAAACTAGTTAAGAATTTTGTGGAAATTTACCTAAGCTTCGGGCCCTGCTGAGTTGGGGGAAAAGCGATTGCAATGACAGATGCGGACTCTTAGAGGTGAAAGTGGTTTTGGGCAGACAGACACGGCCTGGAAAAAGGCAGTAAATACTTGGGAAATCTGGGCAAATTTGAACATGTGCCAGTGTGTGTGTGTGTGTGCATCGAGCCATTTTATGTTAACAACTTTGTTTGGCCCAAAGCGACTGGCAGCGGGGACCCATTCCTTGTCATCATTATGTTCATCATTAACAACTCGTCAGCGTAACGATGAGGCCGATGATGATGTTGATTATTCCGAAGTGAGTGCCATATGTTACCCCACACACACACACACACCCAGAGAGGGAGAGAGCACACGGCAGCCGGAAAAACTGAGCCACATTTTGGTGGCAACAAATGGCTGGAAATCAGCCAAAAAAAAAAAAAAAACGGCGACAGCGGGGAGGGATATGCCGAGGCGAAAAACAAATCAGTTTTTTATTCAGCGAAGGGAAGTCCTTCTTGAACCATAAAAAAAAAGGGCAAAAAGCACTCACCAAGGAGCAAAAGTTTATGAACCATAAAACAGAATGGAATGGAATGCATAGGCATGCGATTTTTCGTCCTTCTTCAGGTGAAAGTGAAAGTGCTTTGCATATCGTTGGTGGCTCTTTAAAATGCCGTTTCAACCATTTTTCAACTCAAGTTGAGCTGTTACGAGGACGAGGGATTTCCCCAAAAAGCACCTTTATTTATGGGCCAAGGCCCATCGAATGTCTGGTCTTATTTAATGTCGAGAAGGCATAGCAAGAAGGCCTAAATTAAAGTTAAGTTTTCTTTACAGGGAAAACCCGTTAATTTTATCTATTAAAGGATAAGAATATAGAACGGTTTTCGGAAAACTAAACTCATTAATTTATCTACATATATTATAAAAACATTTTCTCAAAAAAATGTTTACCATTAAATTTTCTTATAAAATAAAAATAAGGCTCGCGCCATTAATCAAACCCACAATTTCCGGGAAATGGAAATAGGAAAAGGCTTGCGGAAGTTTCCCTGGAAACTGATTAAGCCAGAGCCTAATCCGTTTGTCAATTATCTAATGGCAAAGGAAATCGGGCATTGCCATTGCTGATTTTGCGATTGCAATTTGTGGAATGCATAGCTGGGATTGCCATGTCCCCTGGAGGATATTTGCTCCTGCTTTGTACTTCGGCGCTTCTGCTTCTGGCGAGTGTGTCACAACAGTGATCCACTTGAAGAATTAAGCCCAGATGTGGCTCAAGTCTTGGCCAAGATCTATAAATAGACCACTTTTTATTTTGTTTTTTATTTGTGATTATTTATTTTTTATAATTTATAATATTCGTATCCTGGTTTAAATTGTGGTGAATTTTTATAGAACAGAAAAGTTCGATTACTTTTTCTGCTTGTGTGCACGAGTGCGGGCAGAAAAAGTCAATGTTGGCTCGGTGGTCGGGCAACCGGAAACCGGAAGCGCCAAGCGGGCAGAGAGAAGGAGGGAGGCCGTCGGAAAAAAGGTTAAACTTGTTGCAGCAACTTTCTCCGTCTATATATAAACACACACAGACATATATATACGATATGTTTTATGAGCAGCGATAAATGTTATTAACTTGGCTGGCAAAACTTTGGTAATTGAACGGCTCGGCGTCTCGGAATTAGTTGGCAACAAGTCCGCCGAGAATTGGCTTCAGGGACTTGGTTATATATATAGTATTATCTATATATATGCATGAACTATAAATAAAATGCAGATTTAAGACACAGGGGAAAAATGTGGATTGCTTTTAAATTATTTACATTTTCTGATTAAATCGCAGCTAAAGGAAATCAGTTTCCTATCGGGAAAATTCCACAAAACTGTGGCAAATTACAAATCATTTAACGAGCTAACGAATCGAAATACTATATGGTAATAATTCTATTAAATAGAAATCAGATTTCTGTATAGTTTGAGTTTCAAATTAAATCAAATTCGCAAAATAGAGAGAAAATATCAGGGAATTCAAAGGCAATCTGATTATTGCCACAGATATGGCGAGAGAAATGCCTTTGTATTTATTATGAATTCGTCTTTAATATGCGAAAGGCAATCGTGCGTACAAATAATGTACACGCAAATAAACACGCACACACACACAATCGAGGGGGAGAGCCGGAAAAGGCGAAAAGCAGGGGAAAAACTGGGCCAAGTGGAAAGTGGCAGGTGGATAAATACCAAGGAGAATTGTTGCAAATGGTCACGGAAATGGAAACGAAACAAATCTTGATCTCGTTTTCGGCGCCTGTCACTTTCAGGACCTGTATCTGTATCCGTGTATCCTGCATCTGTGTATCTTTGGCTTTATTCGTGTATCTGCGTAGCTGTGCGTATCCTTTGTGTCTCGAACATCCTTGCATCGCCATCTCTGCCCAATTTATATGCAGAACTGTTCACAGACAATTGCCGCTGCTGTTCAAGCTGTTTATATTTATTTATTTATCTTATTTTTATTTTTGCTCGAGTTCAATTCTGCTTTTGGGGGGGAAGACTAACGCTTTGTTTCAATAGCTTGCTTCTGGCTAGTTATAATATATGTATATACAAATATGTATTTATGTTTGTGAGAATATCCTGAGAAAATCACCTTAAATAATCTTTAATTTTTCATCCCAAACTTTTCTGTCTTGCTAACAAATATTTCTACTACATATATTTTGTACAATCTAAGCCCCAAGCTCTGGAAAATATTAATTGTTATCCTCCAAAATTCAACCTTCTCTCGGGCAGGATTGTTATCCTTTTGGGGGGTGCCCATTATATGCGTTTTAATTAAGGAACCTTGTCGCTTTCTTTGAGGCGCCTGCTAACCCATTTGAATTTTCTTTGCATTTTCAATTTTATTTATTTATTTTTGGCCGCCAAGATTTATGCAAATTGATTTGCGAGTCTATTAAATTTGCATATTTATCAATTTGTGCTGTGCGTGCTGTGAGCGTTTTCTTGCTTGATTTTATTTTATATATATATTTTTTTTTGTTTTTGTTGCTTTTGCTGTTGCTTTTACTGCTGTTGTTTTTGTTTTTGCCTTTTGTTTATATACTCTTGGTGTTGGCTTTTGTGCTTTTTGTATCTCTTTGCCAGCCGTCGTTGTTTGTCTTTGGCAACATATTTTAATTACATCCTAGGCCCGGAGACATTTCAACAGAGACAGAGAGAGAGCGAGTGAGGATCCTGCCAGTTATCCTGGCATCCCAACACCGCTGCCTAATTAATAAGGATGCAATCCAATTAGCAGGCAAGGCGACATCAAAGCCAACTCAGGACTCGTACCTCGGACTTCGGACGAAAGGACGATCAAATATTAAATAGGCGCAGGAAACTAAACCAACTGTGACAACACTCGCCATAAGGCAATTACCATTAGCATTATCATCATCATTATGGTAATTAAAATCCATGGCTAATTGTAATGAGATGACAGAGAGAGAGATGCAAATATATCCGCTGGCCGGCAGGAGAAAAAGTCCTGAAGAGACCTTGTCCCCCACCCTTTCGGCTAATGGCCAGGATTATCCCCAAACCGCAGACATCAAATATAGTCCTGCGACTGCGCCATTCCCCTATAATTTCATGATGAATATTTATGGAGACTGTCGGAATGTATGCATATAGATACTTCCTGTTGGGACTTCAAGAGCTCCAAACATTTCTGGAGGGGGTAGTGTTTCCCTTGAAAAGAACTGAAATTTATTAAGGTCCCTTTAAGCGCACAAATAATCAAATATGAAAAGTCCTTTGTCGAGTCCTGACAATAAAATGCCTCTTACTGAGTGCAAGCTGAAATTTTCTTGTATTCTTCAAGCAATCAAGAGCACTTTTTCTTATTATTTTCTCTATTATTCAGCAGAGACAGCGAATCACAGAGCGAACTAATAAACTTGTAATAAAAAACTCCTAATAATTCCTAGTAATCCATTGAAAAAGTAAAAACAAAACACAGTCAAAATTTTAATATTTAATAATTTCCCACGAAATCAGAGTACAAATAAATTCCTTAATAAAGAAAGAAGGACTTCCGTAACTTTGAAATTCAAAAACTTGCAAATTTAGCAACTTGGAAACCAATTTAGTGTTTGTTTTATGCCAAAAGATAATGGCATTACGGCGACATTTTCCGCTATTCGCGGTTGTGGTAACAAAGTTTCGTAACCGAAATAGTTAACAACTTTGTTGCCAGCTGCCACTGTGTCCTTTGTCCTTTCCATATGCACACTCACACACGCATCTATCTCTGTGTGTGGTGTGTGTGTCTCGGCACAATGTATGCAATTTGAGGTTCGCTCGTAAAGCAAGGAAATCTATGCGACAATGCGTTCTCTTCTTTTCCCTTTTCTTTTTTTTTTTTGAATTTATATTGCCTGAATGTCTCCCATTTTCTCGTTTTTCCTTTTCAATTTTCCAGGGAAAAACTAGAGCCATTAAAATGCATTCACAGGCATTTCGCAGGGCGAGCATTGTTTGACAGCTGTCATCGCCTGGGAAAAAAGGTGAAAAAAGGGGGGAAAATATGGGAAAACCAGGCTGAAAAAATAGCCTACCTTTTGGGCAAAACACAAACAGAAAAAAATAAGACAAGTGCCTATGAAAAAGTGAGCAACAATTGGTATTGAAAGGATATAGCTTCAGGGATCAGGAGCTTGTGAGAGATATTTCGTTGGGAAAAGAATATAGAAACGAATTTATTGAAGTTTAGAAATGATAAATAGTTAAAGAAACAATTGTAAACAAGCTAATAATATTTTTATAAAATAAAAAGAAGTATTTAGAACCGCTAAGAATTATTTTCGAATTTTAGAAGCCACTTTTACACATTTTAGGTCACAGTATTTGGGCTGCAGGTTGATATTCCCCTTTATTTCTATTTCTATTTGATGTATTCATATATATTTCATATATTTAATATTATACATTTCATAGTTACTCTTCCTTTATAAATAAATATTTATTCCTGCCGCTTTTCCTTTCCCTTTTATTGATTAAAATATAATTTTTTATGACAATTTCCATGTTTATCAGTCAATTGCAATCAAATTTTTGGTTAAACATTATAACGAGTCGATGAACAAAGCTGCCATTTCCCTTTGAAATTCAGCATTAAACTGGGTATTTACCTGGTCAATCACTGCAAGTAAACACCTGCTATTGATATGCCATATCCGATATACATATAAGCGGAAAAAATGCATGTTTTCTGTAGAAATTGTGGGCTTTTTTCACACACAGGCTATCAGGCATTATGGTTTTTTTTTTTTGTGGGCGATCTGTAGGGCATCGGCTTTAATTGCTTAATCAATTGCCTTAATGTTGCCTCAACCATAATGGCCAGGTGTTAAGTGGTCAGCTTGGCAAGTAATCACCTTTAAGCCGGAATCCCAGAGTCCGGAGACCAAAAATCCAATGAAAATTGCCCCAGACAAAAGGTAATTAGCTTCGATTTAAAGCCGGTTGCCATGACGCCGACCGGTCAAGTCTAGGAAAAGCGGAAAACCGTAGGCAATCAGTTGGAACGAAACAGGAAGGAAATGCTTAAGCCATGGCAAAATCCCTCCCCCTCAATGCTGTTATTAAATATTATAGCTGCCAAGCTGCGGCTTTTGTTGTTTTCCGAAACGAAAACGAAAACAATAACACAATAAGACACATTTTCATCTCTCGAAAGGCGATTTTCCGACTACTTAAAAATTAGATGAACTCGTTTGCAGCTTAATTGAGTTACCATAAATAAACTAACTGGAAATTATTTAATTTTGTGAAAGGAATTCGAGTGAATGACTGGGAAAGTGTTTCGAATATTAATTAATTAACAATTAAGAGCAGTTCTAAGCAAAGGATTTTAGATGCAAAATATTTAATTTTGAAGTTTGGGGCTATTCAAGGTTTCTTTTTTAATTTGCTAAATATAAAATTTCTTTTTATTTATAATTATTAAATATAACTATTGATTCAGGCAATGAAATTAATTAAATAAATTATTTAATTAAGAAATCTATTATTTCAGATATTTAATTAATAACGAATTTCGCTTGAATCCTCCGTACATCTTGTGTAAAGTCCTTGTTAAGCATTGAATTTAATAATGAGAATTAATTTAATAATTGAGAATGGTTTCTCGAATAGTTTCTTAAATAATTTCAAAAAAATGGTTTCTTAAACGGTTTCTTGAATGATTTTTTAATGATTTTTTAAGTGATATCTTGATTGATTTCTTGAATGATTTTTTAAATGGTTTCTTAAATGATTTCTTGAATAGTTTCTTGAATGCTTTCTTAAGCGATTTCCATGGCGACTGTGACTGCGCTGCCTGTTTCCCAGCTCGTAAAACACAGTCACAGTTTTATTATGGCGAAGCCAACAACACAGTGGGCGATGGGTTAATGCCATTGCCAATTTCGCCACCGGCTTAGCACTTGTTTTTCCAACACCCTTGTTCGCCATTTACCCTGCATTGTTTCCGCTTCCGTTTCCGCTTACGTTCGCCTTTATGCCTAACTCTCTCTCTCTCTCGCTCCCTGTGTCTGTGTGTGTGTTTGCTGGGCAGTTTTTAATAACGCGTCGGGCTGTCAGCTGGATCAGCAGTCAGAGCATATGCCACATATAGTAAGTATATATATATATATATATGGAGTATATGGTATATATTAGCAGAGAGCCGGATGCTGGCCTCCTGCAGCGGCGTCATCAAATTTTATGATCACACTCAAACACTCACGTGCAAGGACAGCAATTAATGGCTGCCGTTGTTGTGTGTGTGTGTGTGTTGGTGTGTGCCTTGTATCCTGTCGAAACAATTCCACCTTCCGCTTTTATAGTTGCCACATAAAACGGGGGCAACACTGACAGAAAATGAGAAAACCTAGATAATTAATATTCATATTCAAGTTTAAAGATTTAAAGAAAATATAATTTTAATAAAACTTTTCTTTAGTAAAAATAAAAAATGGAAACATGCACAGTTCCCAATTCAAATTTAAATTTGATTTTTGCTCTGTATCAGGATATAGATAATAATATAACAAAACATACATATAATTCATCAATGGCTGGACATTTCGATATTAATTCGAATTCCTGCAACTGTCAGCTTAATTAATTTGGAAAATGTTTACAATTTACGCCTCTGGGTCCCCCCCCTCAGCACCGACGAGAAGCGTCAATTAGTCTCAATTAAAGACCAGGCCCAGCATTTGATTCTTTTCCGAGTCTAGGGACGAGATTTTCCTTTACAAAAAATGAGGGGGAGTAGATAAGGAGGGGTCAGGGTCGACAGGTTCAATCCCATTTCCCTTCGCGCTTGACCTTTCTTTCAACTTGACGCCATTAATGGTAATGTTGGTCTTTGGGGCACATTTTCCAGCTTATTAACTCGGCCATTTGCAGTGTTTTCAGGTTTCCCCCCACTTTTCCAGCTTTTCCTTAAGCCCAACTAAATTTTTATTTGAGACTCACCCTCCTCCGTGGCAGGTTTTATTTCCGCTGAGTCTTTAATGTTAATTTCTGTTGCCGCAAGAAAATTCCTTGCCGTCCATGGAAACTATGTCCGCTTTTTCGGCGTCAAGTTGCCAATGATTTTTTTTTTTTTTTTGCCGCGAACCCCAAACCCACAGCCCACTGCCAGCCCCATTTTGGCCCATTTTTTTGCGGTCTTTCATGTTGTTACTAAACATAAATTGAACATTTTGCCGCAATGCCGCACACATTTTGCCTTGCCTGTTGCTCGGCTGAAACAGCAACACAGGAACATGGCGGGGAAAAGCAACAGAGCGGGGGGAGGGGGCGACTGTGGCGGTTGGGAAAAGTGGCAAGGCTGAACAGATGGCAAACCACTCGACACAGACAAGGACGATGTAATAAAGTTAGAGCCTGTCAGGCGGTGTGCCGCTGCCACTGCCACAAAAGAAATGCGGTTAGACGGAACGAAAGGAGGCGCTGCTGGAATCATTTTGGTCCTGAAAAAGGCACAATTTTCAAGCCCTATTGGTGAGAGGTCCTTGCAATTACTAGCTATTTGCTAAGGCAAAGGTGCACTCGCTTTTTATGCAGAAAATTAACTCAATCGCTGCTTTCAGATCTTCAGGAATGATTATTTCGCATGAAAACAATGCTCTTAAATAATCAACTAATATAAAATGCATTCTAAGGAAATATTTTAAAGGGAAAATAATCTTTTGTTTGCGAGTTTTAAATTCAAAGAATTATTTTCCTTAGTTTGTGCTCTTCTAAATATATATATTTATTTTTATGCCAGCCCCTGGAATCTCGTGCTTGCCACAAACTAAATGGGGAAAGCCAACCTGTTACACATCAAATTCCGCACGGAATTTTCGTTAGCCACATGAAACAGAGACCAACCACTTTTCCAGCGCACTTTCCCAATCCTCCGCCTTTGCCAACTGAAAAATACAAACACAGCCAGCACACAGGCACACAGCACCCACATTCCAGGGGCAATCAATAAAGAAGTAGCCCCGAACTCATAAATAAATGAATGCGCCTGGCTGAGTCCAAAAATGACTGCCAAGAGATCCCGGGCCTCGAATTACTCGACTAAGGATGCTGCTGATGATGGCGATGACGATGTAAGCCTGGTCGGTAGATGAAAGCCAGTTGCCGAAATCCGCTAACGAAGCAATTAGCATCTGTTTCAGGTAAACACGCCAGCACTGAGATTTATTGGGACTGAGAGTTCACCTTCTCGGATTGCTAATAATTCAAGTGCAAAATGCGATATAATTATTTTACAATTAATTGGGAAATGGGAATACAAAGCCTCATAATAGTTTTTATATTGAAAAATGCTTAATATTTCGATTAGAAATGGATATAATTTTGAGGCAGTTTCCTCGATGGACATGTGCTGGGCCCTGGCTATAGGGATGCTCCAACATTAGACCCGGGGAGAAGCGCACGCCCGTTGCCAAGGATTAAGTCCCATCCTCCGCCCAGAGCTCAGAGTTGTTAGGGAAACTGGAGCTTACGCCGATGGATGGCACAGTAGACAGAGAGAGGAGAGAGGGGGGGGGGGGGGGGGGGGGGG